>JAOBRD020255142.1:0-41396 GCA_027575215.2 Hydrozoanthus sils
TCAAAATAGGCATTGCGTGGTACCAAAGAGGTGAATGGAGACTTGGCTTGCAAGTAAAGGTCTGACACAGGAATCGAATCCCCCCCCCCTCCCCCCCCCCATCCTCGACAGACTGGCTCTTTACCAACTGGGCTAACCAGGCAGCTGCCATGCTGCCTGCCATGCTACCCCATTTGTTTGTCTTGGGACTTTGAGCCCTTGTTGCCCACCGACATTAGACACTTCATGCAACAGAGGTCTACAGCAACACCGACGGCGTCCAAAAATCTTATATTTTCTTGCTTTTCCTTTTCGACCATGTCTGGTTTGTTTGAACTCTCTTTTTTCCTATTGACACTTATTGTGAACAGAAAAATATTAAAGCTTCCTGCATAAAGATAAAAGAAAACTGAGAAGATTTTCTGTTTATCATTCCTGTATTTATAAGAACTTCAAAACCAAGCTTTTCGTGTCGTAACTTGAAGACGACAGCATTCAGGTGACCAGCACAGCTAGTGCTTTCAAATGTTCAGCTATTGTATTCACTAATGTGGTCGTCCTCGTTGCTAATATCATTTAAAGAGAACTCAAAACTTACTTCTTCTTTAATCTTAATAGCAAAAATGTATATATATATGAAACCATGTTAGTTAATCAAACTAGGTGTACGGCATTTATTTCAGAGTTAGTTATTTTTAGCTAGTTAACCAATGTTTCAATAACTTTGGTGTAATTAGAATTAGTTATTTTTAGCTAGTTAACCAATGTTTCAATAACTTTGGTGTAATGTTAAAATATCCTTGTTGAAGAAAATTTGAAAGTTGTTCAACATTAATACATATTTAAAGTCCCTATCAAGCTTATTTTTTTAAGTTCTAGATTAAAACTGTTGTCATCTGTGAACTCAAAAATCAAACAGACAAAGAAAATTTCCACGTCTAAGTATGCTTTTTAATAAAAAAGGATTGGAATGTTAATTTTAACCGAGCAGGCCGGGGACTGGTAACCTGTGACGTAGCAGCAGTGAGTTATGTAGTTTTTGTTCAAAAAATTTCATTTCTGTTAAAAAATGTCATAAAATTTTTATTTTAAACAGTTTCAAGGGAGTAATACATTGATTAAAGTTATAACAATGTGACTATTGTAGCCAGAATTAAATTTTTTGAGATAAAAAAGATTGTCTCTGCTTCATGCCTCGTGCTACGTCATAGGCCTCCTGCTACGTCATCATTGCACGCCTCAAGTGTAAAAAATGTAACAGGAACGGTGAGAAAAGGTTTTATTTTCGAGAATAACTATTATTAAAGGGTTTTACTTTTCATCTGGAACTTAAAAAAATAAGCTTGATTGGGACTTTAAATACCCAGCATGAGCCAGATGAGCAGTTTAGTTTTGTTGTTTCCTATTTATCAAGTGTTATTTTTTCCACAGATCTTGTTCCAAAATCAATAGTTGAAAAATGGTTAAAGCATTTAAGAAACGAGTTTCCAACAGTTGCATTCAAAGCTTCTACCCAGACACAAAAGCAGCATTTGGTGAGTAGAGGAGTATCAGAAAGATTTACGATTTAAGATTTAAAGAGGAGGCATAATGGAAACCCCCTCATAGAGCAAGTAAGCAAGAAAAATTTCTCCAACACCAGAAAAAAACACGATTTGGAGGCATTCTGTCAACAAAGCTAAGGGTCTAATTGGAGTTGCCTGCAAAGGAACTCTGGGATTGCTTACAAGCCCACAGAGGATTGCCTGAGATGCCAAATTGTGTTTATTGCTGTTGTTAAACAATCGGGGTTAGCTCTAGTGAGAACTATTACTAGTTGTTAGTACTCCATCAGTGTTTTTCTTATTCCTGTACATAAACTCTGTGAACTTTATTCCTTTTGGAATATCTTGCTTCCACGTCTTTTTGGTCGTCTGCTCAGTTTTAAGGATCCTAGAACATGCTCAGGCTCTTGGTAGGGCTCTCAAGAGCCGAAACACATTTTAAGACCCCAAAACTGAGCAGAAGATCGAAAAGACGTGGAAACAAGATATCCCAAGAGAAATAAAGTATCCAGATGATGAAGAAATCTTCGTCAGCTAGATCGTTTAAACTTTCAATATATATTGTGAACACCGGGAGAAGTGCTGTGAGAATCTTTGAATTTGATTATTTTCTTCTTTTACACTTTTTTCCATCTCGTTACCAGAGCCAGAGCAAGGTATCTGTCAGTTTAGCCTCCCAAGAACTCCTGTCCAGTACGGCGTGTGTTGGTGCAGACATTATCATGAAGCTTCTCGGTAACTACTGTCGTAACAAGAACATCAAAACCTCAGTCACTGTTGGAATAGTTGGTAAGTATTGAAGAGACGATCTATGGGTAGTTTGTACTCCATTGAAAACGGTTTTTCATGAGCTTAGACTTTGCAATATATTTATTTCTTTATTTATTGAGCTTCACCTTGAAAATTGACTAACTGACAATTCATTATAATAATAATAGCTAATAATATGCGTACCTGACAATTATACAAAAAAAATGACAGTTATACAAAAAATGGAATGCAGGCAGGGGGACCCCGACAGTGAACTGCAGTTACTTTGGGCCCAAGATTTAAAAAAAGTCAAGAACTATGCTACAGTATACAGTAAGGTGATATAGTAAAAGTAGTAACAGTACGAAATAGGCTTCTAATTCTGTCCATGCAGAAAGTGATGTCCACCCACAAGTTTTACCATTTTGAGTTGGGTTGTTCAAAATCTGGTTAACTTTAATCCTTGTTAAGCCAAAATTTAAGCAGTAGTTTCTTCTTAAGAAAAGGTTTACGGTTCTTATAAGATACTGATAAGTTTTCCACGGAAAAAACTTAATATTAAGAAATTACAACTCAAATCATTCTGTCTGGGTTGGTGCTAATTCCCTTTGAACAACCGGGCCTCAGGACGCCATCTTGAAAGTATAAGTACTGCATGACGTTAGCACGTGGTCAGTACTATGGTTTGACTTTTTAATCTTCAAAATATAAAATGGGTAAGAAATAATGCCGAAAAATAAGAAGAAAACCTTTTTCCATTTGGAAAATATATTTTTAGCGAGAAACCCCCCCCCCCCAAAACAACGATCAAATGCAACAGTTGCGTATCGATCAATGGACGTGAAGAGCCAAGCGTTATATGATGATCTTTTGCAGCCATTCTTGACAACTTTTTTGACAAATTATGGAGTAAAGCATTATCGTTGCTTAACATTTTATGTAATCGTTTTAAATTTTGATACAAGTTAGCTCCTTGGCTGCAAGGAACATCGACAAAAGTGTACAAAAATTCTGGCGATATTTAGTAATTAGTACATTTAAAAACACCGTTCAATTTGGGTAAAGACTGCGACAAACGAGCGCATAGATATGTCATAGTCAGTTGAATGCATTTTACTAATCTGTGACTAATTCTAGTAAATGCTTTAACTATATATTGTGAAAAATTTAGAACATACTTACGTTTGGGTCTGAAGACCTTCATTTGAGAACACTTTATTCTGATGAAGGACTAGAGTCCGAAAAGTTAGCATCATTCAGTTTAGTTCGAAACAAGTAAATGTTACAAGAAAAAATGATGCCGCATCTCCATTTTAAATCGGCAAGGATGGTAATTAAATTATAAGGATGATGATATAGTGATTGGAGTGATAATTATGGCAGCGACGGTAATTCAATGATCGTAATGATGAGAATGACCGATAATAGATTATAGATTTTCTTTTTTTGCCTGTTTCCCAATTGTTCTCATTTGTCAGCATTTAACATTAAAGTAGTACTTTTGCAGACAAATTTTTACGTCCTCCTTTCCAGAAGTAGTGGCTGTCCTAAAGGGTATTTTGTAAATGTATGGTTCTAGTATAAAAGATTGTATTTTAGTATGCACCAATTCAGTTGTAATGAAGCTTGTTCTCGTTGTTGCGTTAACAGGTTTTCCTAATGTGGGCAAAAGCAGGTAATTATGATAGCTATCGACTTAAACTGAACTCATAGTTGTTAGTTCCCTCGAGTTGTTTATTATTTCTTGTCTTAGAATTTTGACAAAAATTGGAAAAGCACACAAATTACATGTCCTTGTGATGCTTTGTCGCTTCATTTACAGCTGTCATCCGTCCCTAACAGGTGTAAAAATAAGAACGGGAATAGTTTCGAAAGAAGTTTTAACGCAACTAGCAACTAGTAAAACACTATAGAGAGAACATTCGTTTTAGGTATTCCAAATAAAAGAATCATACATCCAAATCCGACAAAGCGACTGTTATTTGCTTGCTTTCAGCAGCAGAAACATGGGTTTTATTTGATTTTAAGTGTCGAACTTGTTTAAAGGAAAGATTAAGTAAAAGTTGAACCTGATTTTGAAATGCGAGGATTAGTAATATTAGTAAGATTAGTTTGCAAACTGGCTTACAAGGGTTTCTAATTTTAAGAGAGATAGACTAGAATATAAACTGGAACTTTATTAAGAAACTGTTTGACAGAAAACTGAAGTATTTTTTCCGCTGCAGCATAATAAACAGTCTTAAAAGATCGCGAGCATGTACAGTTGGTGCTACGCCAGGAGTAACAAAGTGAGTTCGTTCTCTTTTTGTTCTTCACTTGCCATTTATCTGTACATTTACCAGAAAATACTGGAACTTGTTTTCTTCCGGAAACTCCTTAAATTTCGTTTTGGTTCCATAAAAATTCCTTGAAAATGAAGTAAAACGAACTCGTCTGGATTGGTTTTAGCTTTCGGGTGTTTAGGATTAAAGTGTTGGGCTTTGGTTAAAAACTGAGCTATGTGCTACAGAAAAAAATATTAACATTTTGTTGAATAGTTATCCTGGTGAACACCATGAGAAACTGTTGGAAAATCCTGGAAGTTTATTGATAAACCCTGGTTAGCTTAATACAATTATGGCTGTATTATGTTTTATGGGCTAGCTACATTTTAGTCATGAGGCTTCATTATTTCGAGGCTGTAGGTGTTTTTGTGACCGCTTTTAAGGAAAGAGGAAAGCTTTTGGAAGACCATGGGCTCGCAGATTGAGTTTGTGATATGGTTTGCATTGTTAATCCACATTGTAGCAAAACCAGTCAACCGTTGTCTTGCAACAAGAAGTGCCACCTAGAATGGAAGTGTTTCACTTTTCAAAACCGCGTTTAATGTCAGTGGCACTGACTCATTTTGATTCAAGGTTAATAGTCTGGCCCTATAAACCCTAAGTTCATCATCTTGACGAACAACGAATCTGCCTTTTCTTTAATGTGTACTATTCTTGACTCAAAATTGACATCATAGCAGCCATGTTGGAGCCTCTGAACAAAACAGTTTTGATGATTTAATTTCTTTTGTTTAAGGCACCAACATGGATGCTTCATCTTTTGTCTTTGGCGTCTCTAGGGAATGCGTGCAAGTCAAGAATCCAATTTGTTTTATAAAAAATAAACAAAACATGAGTTCCGTACCTTCATAGCTTGGTAACTGTGTCGCGGGTTTTCATTGATCTGCTCTAGATCTCCATACCATTCATACATGACTTTTATGCCATTTATCACAGCGTTTTAATACAGAAACTTTTAAGTTAAGAAAAATTTAGTTAAACGTTTTCCAAGCACTTAATATGTCAAAACTCCCTGACTCTGGTCAGTGGAAATTCCAAACTCGGAGTATCTAAAACTGAACTTGTAACAGTATCTAACTTTGCTGTTAGATACATATAGTGGTTTTGTTTTGAGAAAACTTACGCTTAAATTAACTACTTGATGGATTCGTATTGAATCGTTATTTCGTATTGAACTAATAAATTTATTTATTTTTTAAGTATTTGCTCTAAAGTCAAGAACGTTACACTGTTTGTCAGTGAATTAAAGTATGAGTAGCTTTTTTGTTGAAATGGACTCTGGTTTCTTGATACTTCTCAGTCATGGAAAATGGCAGTTGGTCATGGAAGAGTCATGGAACTTCGTCACTCATTCTCAGTGTGAAGCCTGTTTAGCAGTCGCTAATACGGACAATTTTCATGGAATTATATTTTTTTCGTGAAAACGAAAACGAAGAGCGAGTTACAACAATTTCAACAACATGAACATTACATCGAAAATTCAGCAAATTTGAACCAGAAATTCTATAACGTTGACCAACATTTTGCCGGTCATCAGAGAGCTTTACCATGCAACAAACAGAAAAACTAAGAAGAATGAACAAAAGTTACAACTCTATAATTTTTTGTCTTCAAGCAACAAAGCAAAACAAATGGCTTTCCCCCTTTACGTGTCTCGTGATCCCGGTCCAGGCCTCGCGTGTTTCTAGGTTTGAACCCAGGCCCAAAGTTTTGCTGCAGTAACTCAGTGTATACTATGAAAGAAACTTCAGGTCGTTTCCCGGTATTAGTGGGTTGTAAGAATGGCCGAATTAACAGCATGTAGTATGACCAATATATTAACTTGTGTTTTGATGATGCAGAAGTATGCAAGAAGTTCAGCTGGACAAACACGTGAAGTTACTTGATAGTCCTGGGATTGTGATGGACAGCAGTGGATCAGATGCTTCTGTTATGCTAAGAAATTGTATTAAGGTATTCCTTTGTATATTGGGGATAATATTAATTTTGTATAAAGATAATAGTTTTAACAGACAGGAATTAATAAATGGCTTCTGTTAAAGAAGTTCTATATTGTTTTATAAAGTAGATTCAGTAAAACACGCGATCAGCTCGTGATCCAAACCTTTTTTCGTGTTCTCCCAACAATTCCGCGTATTTGCATCAGAGTACGGAAACCCGAAAAATATCTTCTAAAGCTTAATTTCCATATGTTTGTACGTATACGTGTATATTTGTATGTCTTAAGATATCTGACACGTTAACATGAAAACGGTCTCACACTGGATCAACTTAGCCTGATCCTGAACGCACAGATCATTTGGAGTTCACCCCGCCCTTCATTAAATCAGTTAGAACAATTTCAGCCACCCTTAGTTTTTAGTTTGTAGCCAATTTGGCAGAACTACAGCTGCTTCAACTACCAATCAGAAGTCAACAGGCTGGCCCTCACAGGCAGGGTAAGCCAAGCGCGGTCAGGCCCCTTTCCTGTTAATCAATATCCTATGTATGTATATGTATTTAGGTATATATGTTTATGTGTGTACGTATGGATGCATGTATAAATTGAAATGTATACGAATATATTTGTTAGTTACGATGAGAGTTAAATAATCTTGAGTAGTCAGAAGATGGTTGTTCAAAAGGTTTTTGACCTTGATTTAATGAAGAAAGCAAAATAGTTAAATTGTGGGAAGGAAGGCGATTTGCTAGAAACAACGACTTGTTTTTTAGGTTGAAACGATTGACGACCCAATTCCTGCGGTTGAGGCTATCCTGAGAAGGTGCAACAAGCAGCAGGTCAGTTAATATTTGTTGTAACAAACAGCAGGTAAGTAAATAAGATAGTAAAAAACAGCAAGTCAGTTAATATGTTTGTATAATAAGCATCAGGCCAATTCATAACTCAGTGCAACAAACAGCAGGTCAGCTAATACTTTGATGTAACAAATATCAGGTCAGTTCATGACTTGGTGTAACAGACAGTAGGCCAGTTAATATTTTGGTGTAATAAACAGCAAGATCTTTTCAGTTTAAAATGAGAAAGTCCAAGAAAAATAACAGGGTCACTAGCAAATGTGACAACTTTTAAGTTATGGTGGCAATAGCGGTGATATTATTTGTTGTCGGTTTGTGTTGGTTTTAGTGTTTGTCCAGGTATTTGTTTAGGTAGTTATGTCAGTTTTGGTAAGGGTATTGATGTTGGTGTTGGTAATAGTATTGGTATTGATAATGGTTTTGTTGTTTGTATTAATAGTTTTGGTATTGGTAATGATGTTGGTGTTGGTAATGGTATTAGTATTGGTAATAACATTGGTGTTGTTGGTATTAACAATAGTATTGGTATTGGTACTGGTGATGATGTTGGTGTTGGTAATTGTGTTGGTATTGGTAATGGCATTGGTGTTGTTGTTGGTATTAATAACAGTTTTGGTATTGGTACTGCTAATAAAATTGGTGTTGGTGTTGCTAATGGTGTTGGTATTGATAATGACATTGGTGTTAGTGTTGGTATTAGTAGTAGTATTGGTATTGGTATTGTTGGTGTTGGTATTGGTAATGACATTAATGTTGTTAGTATTAATAATAGTTTTGGTATTGGTACCGGTAAGGAAGTTGGTGTTGATGTTGGTAATGGTGTTGGTATTGGTAATGGCATTGTTTTTGGTATTAATAATTTTGGTTTTGGTATTGGAACTGGTAATGGTGTTGGTATTGGTAATGACATTGGTGTTGTTGGTATTACTACTAGTATTTGTATTGGTACTGGTGTAGATGTTGGTATTGATGTTGGTAATGGTGTTGGCATTGGTAATGACATTGGTGTTGTTGTTGGTGTTGGTATTAGTAATAGTATTGGTATTGGTAATGCCATTGGTGTAGGTATTGTTATTAGTAATAGTATTGGTACTGGTAATGATGTTGGTGATGGTGTTGGTATTAGTAATGACATCGGTGTTGTTGGTATTAGTCAAAGTTTTGGTAATGGTACTGGTAATGATGTTGGTGATGATGTTGGTAATGACATTAATGTTGATGTTGGTATTAGTATTGTCATTGGTATTGGTACTGGTAATGATGTTGGTGTTGGTGTTGGTAATAGTGTTTGTATTGATAATAGTATTGGTATTGAAACTGGTTATGTCATTGGTGTGCAATGGTATTGGTACTGGTAGTGATATCAGTGTTAGTAATGGTATTTATATAAGTAGTAATATTGGTGTTAATAGGTTTTAGGGTTGATTCTGGTATTGGTTTCGGTGGTGATATTTTATTGGTGTTGGTAGTTATTGATACTAGTGTTAGTATTGGTGTTAATACTAGTAGTATTATTGGTGTTATTAATACTGGAATTTGTATCAATGTCTATATTGGTGTCGGTATTAGCAATGGCACAAGAACTAGTAGTGGTAGTAGTATTAAGAGTGTTCGGTAATAATAAAAACTGTTGTTATCTTAATTTCCAAATTAAGTTATATTGTCACCTTGTTCAGGTAATGGAGAAGTACTCTGTTGCCGATTACAGAGATACCCACGAGTTCCTGGCCCACCTGGCTCGCAGGCAGGGCAAGCTAAAGAAGGGGGGTGTGGCAGATATCAATGCAGCAGGAAAAACAGTTCTGAAAGACTGGAATAGGTTTGCTGATGATCAGTAGTGACTTGAATGTTGTGATGATTACAATAATTATTAGAATTTCAACCTCAAATACTTCCGTTAGTAGAGTTCTGATTTGGTTCTCTTGGTTATCAGCTCTCATGTACCGAATTGACCATATATGGAAATTGTGTTGGTTGCAGAGCTGAAATATGGTTCTCAGCAAACTTTAGCTCGACTTCATTTTAAATATTGGTTTCGAAAACTCAAGAAACTTGATGAAACAATTAGTATGAGGTAGTAGATGGATACTCCAACAATAGTTTTTAAGTATTTATTTACAATAAAATGTGTGCAAAAATTGGAAATCCGGAAAATTAGGGGTTGGCTGAAATAGGTTTCTCCTGGCTTTCTTACCACTCATCTGTTAACTTTTTCTTTCACAGTGGAAAGATTGTGTTTTACACCCATCCCCCTGAACAGAACTCCCTTCCGGCCCATATCTCCGCCGAAATTGTCAGCGAGTGGAGCAAGGAGTTCAGTTTGGTGAGTTTTTAGATTTTAAAGTGAAAGCAATGAGAACTACTCCATGGCTTTTTAGATATGTTTAAAGAATGTTTAAAAATGGAAGAGCATCCAGGTAAAATCATAACAGTATAAATAAAAACGATCTCTGGATTAAACTTAAATTATTCTGTTTTGTTTAAAGAAGTTGTATTGCTCGGTATGGGTGGTTTTCTGTCATTCATGTTGGATCTTTTTAACTTTTTTTTAGGAAAACGTCTGTTCTTACATCGAAATTAAGCACTTTTATAATAACAAGTTGGTCCCTTTTTGCCTCTGTACTAATTCTTTAGAGCGTTTTCTATCTAACAGGCCGACCTGCTGACGCAAGAAGCCAGTGATTTGAAAGGTACAAACGTGAGGACAATAGCTGCGCGAATGCACCGTGCTGGTCAACTGCACGCTGTTGTCTTATAGTTTAAAAGAGTGACCTTCAGAAACTTCTGTCAATCAACACCTTTAAGAAGGTTTTAGTTTTTTTCTGATCACAAAGCGTTCCTCCGACAAAAGAGAAAGCGGACGAGCCATTCGTTATCGAAAAGGGCAAACAAAAAGTTCGTGTTTTTGCAACACGTCGTCGCCGTCCTTGTTGCTTAAAGCCATATTTACGTTAAACACAATTGAGAAACGTTGTCACACAACCGATGCATGTTTAAAGTCACAGTTAATATACGTTCTGATTATGAAATGCCGCAACCTCATAAGAGAAGTACACAGAATGTACGAAGGTGCTTTGTTTTATGACCAGTAGTACTGTGCGTGGCGTTATACTTTTGAGTTGCTGATATTTTAGGCTGTAAAATCTAGTACACGTGTTTCTGCCTAACGCTATTTTGCTATATAGAGCGGTTTTTTGTTAGACTGCTAGTTAAGTTCTTTCTTTTCGTAATGTTGTTGTTATGCCGCTTGACTGGATTGTCCAGAGAGCAGCAATCAGCGAAATACAATTTGTGCACGCGTGTTACGTTCGAGGTGCGTTTTGGCGCGAAACTTTCTGGCCATTCATTGGAGAGAGGTACATGTGCTTTGTTGATTTCGTAGCAGGGTCTTAAGCAACATTTCATCAGTTAAAAGGTCCAACAAGCGGGTTCCTTATCTCAGGTTTGCATGGTGCTAAATATGAAAGTCTTTGACTCCCCCCAGGACGTGGTACTAATCCATTTGCAGGTTAGCTCCCAACAGAAGCTGGTACTCATTTATACAGCTGAGTCGACTGGAACAAGTCGGAGTAAAGTGTCTTGTTCAAGGACACAACGTAGCGATCTGAACGGGGCTCGAACTCGCAACCCTAGGATTAAGAGTCAAACAGGCTAATCGCCAACCCGTCTTTCTGTTCTGCTGTCATCTTAATCTTGTTATCAAGTCCAACGGAAGCGCCGTTATCTTAGTCTTTTGGGCGGAGTTGTATAATTGTTGACACTATTCGACATTTTAAGTTTTTCTTTTAAATTGAGTGATAGTAAGTTCTTGAAAATGTTGAATCAAGGTAATTTGTTCTTTTTGTTATTTTTAGGACTTCAGAGCGCCGCAGGTGAGGAAGCGATGGTGTTGGAGCCAAGTAAACCAACTGATGCTGCTATCTTCGACGAATTTAGCGATGAAGAGGTAAATACTTGAGATATAATGTCACCTTCTCAACAGTTATTCCCCGTGTATATTGTTCTTGCTGGGCAAAAATTGAAAGAGCCTAGTTCCCTTTCGTTTTATTCGATGCCCGTTCGTTTTCGTCCAGCACCACCAGAGCCGCAGTCTTAATATCATAAAGAAAATTGGAGTTAAAATAGAGAAGATTGTGGTATTTCAACTTGGTATTTTTCCAAGTCTTAAGCGTTTTCAACGATTGCTTGAAACAACATCATTCTGAGCTAAAATAACCAGTTTGTCGCTTCAATGCTTGTTGTTATAAAGCTTGCTTTGTAACTGTCCAGTCAGAACGCAGATACCAAAAACAGCTGTTGTTATGTTCTGCATAGGGCACCCTGTCATTTCGTTTAGCTGGCTAGAACACTGGTACAATAGCTAAGCAAAGTGTTGGACACGATTCCTAGAGTACAATTGCCCCTTTCCCATTCCAAATAGTGAACCGAATAACAATAACTACAATTAGATTTTATCACTGGGAACTCCTTAGGACGCCGAACAGTGGTAACTATGAATAGCCCTATAGCTAAATTAGCGCTTTGGAAAACGATCGAGATAACCTTTTCCTGGTCGGCTGCTGACCTTACAGCATACGCAGAAACAGAAAACACAAAATTTCCTTGCAATTTCATCCCATCCCCAGTGTTTAAAGCAGCTACTTTAAAAACGTTTTAGAAATAGTTTATAGTAGCTTTTGCTTCCACTCGGCGCGGTTTGCTTGCATCAGTTTCTCCAATTCTGGTTGATTTCATCGCTGGTTGATTGTTGCTGATAACTTTTGTAGGAATTAGAAGATGAGTGCAGTGATGGGGATGAGGATGAGGATGATGATGATGATCGTGAAGTAGAAGATATGGATGATGACGATAGTGAGCTACAGGTAAGGAAGTCTTTCCGATGCTTTACTTTTTTGAGACGATTGAACAGTTGGTTAATTGACTGGCTAATGTTTGGCTGGTTATTGATTGACTGATCAGTTGAGTAATTAGCATGTTGATCTATTGTACGATGTCCTAACATATTCCTCTGTGAACAACCCTTTAAAAGAATTAAAGTGGCTGCTAACACTCAGGATCACTATTATCTTAAGGTAGATGTAAGGGGTAATGCCCGCTACTTATGTGGCCTTAGTGCCAACTATTAGTGGCTACTAACACTTGGACTCACTATTATTTTGAAGATGGCTGTAATGCTCGCTACCTATGTGGCCCTAGTACCAACTGTATTAGTAGCTGCTAACACTCAGGCTCACTGTTATCTTGAGGTAGATGTAAGGGGTAAGACCCGCTACCTATGTGGCCCTAGTACAAACTTTTAGTGGCTGCTAACACTCAAGTTCCCTATTATCATAAGTTAGACGTAACAGGTAATGTCTGCTTGTATATTTGCTATATGTGGCTTAAATGCCAACTATTAGTGGCTACTAACACTTGGACTCACTATTATTTTGAAGATGGCTGTAATGCTCGCTACCTATGTGGCCCTAGTACCAACTGTATTAGTAGCTGCTAACACTCAGGCTCACTGTTATCTTGAGGTAGATGTAAGGGGTAAGACCCGCTACCTATGTGGCCCTAGTACAAACTTTTAGTGGCTGCTAACACTCAAGTTCCCTATTATCATAAGTTAGACGTAACAGGTAATGTCTGCTTGTATATTTGCTATATGTGGCTTAAATGCCAACTATTAGTGGCTGTAAGTTACCAAAAGTACGCATGTGCAGGGATTGAGGTACTGATTAATAGACTGTTTATTGACACGTTGAGTGAATGATAATTGATCGGTTGGTTAGTTGATTGAGTGATTTCTCTGACTGAGGAAAACCTTGCCCTCAGGAAGAGAAGCAAATAATTGTTGAGCTCGGGAAGTCAAGAGATTCCACTAGGAAATCAAAGGGAGATGAAGTTAAAGCGTTCAAGTCAAACAGTTTTAATCCTCAATCAAACCAGGAAATAAAAAAGGTGAGTAAAGCAGTTGACGTGTAACATCCGGTGAAGATGTTACCGCCACCTGGTTAGCCTGGTTGGAAGGCGCCAGTCTGTCGTGCGGGAGACTCGGGTTCGAATCCCCAGCGTCAGACCTTCACTTAGGGTCACAAACTAACTGTGCTGAAGAAGGTGCTGCTTTTGCTTTACGTCTGTAAACGGTTAGGCCTTCGCGTCATCTCGGATAAGGACGTTAAACCATAGGCCCCAGGTTGCAGATTGGGAAGGGACCTCGAATCGTTTTGCCTGTTTCCCCGTGACTCTTCGAGTTTTAAGACTCTGAAACGAATAACCACAAAGATAGGTTGTTTGGCAGACCGACAGATAGTCAAACAGATAGACAGACGGTTGGTTCATAATTACGCAACTACAAAGTCATATCGAAATCCGAAGTGAAAGAAAACATGTAGTGCTAAACCAAAATGTTGTACGTCTGAGAAAAGGACACGCCCGCGGGAAAAGGACAAAATTTTCATTTACTTATATTCTGTGCAGTCTAAAGGCGTGTCACATTACAGAAGCAGACACAAGAACAACAAAAACAAGTGGAAATGAATGTAACTGCAAGAAAAAAGAATTTTTCCTTGCGCACACCTTGCGCTTGCGTTTGCTTTTACGTCACAAACTTCCAAATGTGAATGGAGCTGACTCAGACGCCTTATCTTAAAACAGAAACAAACGCGCATGCGCACCGTCTTCACCTGCGTCACTTGCATCACATGCACGGCTCGTGTGAATGTCATTGCGCTCGCGTTTACGTCTTAAGTGTGGACACACCTGGAGACAAGCGAAATCTTTTGACCTTTAGGGTTAAGATAAGGGCGTTTCGTAAAAACTCTCATTCGCGACATAAACTTTTTACTTGGCCTAATGGTAGCTTTATGAAGTACACAAATTTTCTCTTTGTTTGTAAGAACTATTGTCGAGGGTTGAACTAGAAAACTTATAGTTGCTTTAACTTTAAGACACTAGACATTTCCAAAATATCCTACCACACCTACTATCAGAAATCTTTATTATCTTACTCTATTTATAGCTAGGTATAGTAATATCAAAATGATTCTGTGACAATTTTGTAATATGTATACGTGTAAACATATTTTGATCGAATTTTATGATGTACATGTAAAACTGAAATGTAAAATTTTGTTCGGTCTTTTGTTGCCACACTGTCTGCTGCAAGGGAATTCAATCTTTTGTCTAGGAACTTAAGAACTAAAACATTTGCAAGGGTACGGTTGCGGACTGGTGTTTGGTTAGTTGATAGAGGTTCCGTACAGTGGAATGTAAACGAAGCAGTTTTACTTGTAATTCTTGTTGTAGCTAATATTGTTGCCATTATCAGGGATCTGATTTCTCGAACAACAAGAACTAAGATTAAATTAAAACTATACGCTTCGCTTCCGTTTCGGGTCACTGTATCGAAGAAATTACAGAACCCTTTGGCGCTCAGTATATATTCTGCCACTGCTCACCTCTGTTCGTCTCGATTGAAATAGAATTCCTGGTTGAATATCCGTTACTTGCCCAGTATGAGATCTTGGACACTCTATAGATGTAGTTTTCCGTACTACTTATATGCTTCTTGTCGTCTTTTCTTCAGGCTTTCAAGAAACAAAAGAAAAAAGCGAAAAGAATAGAGAAAGGTTAGTAGGCTTACTTTTCCATGTGTTAATCACAGCGTAAAAGGTTAAGCGTGGTAATTTTTCTTCAATACTGCAGTAATTACCTCGTGTTTCCAGATTCAAGCTCTTTCTAATGTTGTTTCCTGTAATGCTAACCAAAAGGCGATACAGATGCTGTTTAGTAATTAATATAAAGTAACGCTTAAAGTGCTTATGACATGAAATATATTGTTATCTCAATAGATAGACTTTGCTAAATGAGAAATAACGGTGAAAAATGTTTGTCAAATCTTTTATGGTTCTTGAGATGTTTCCAAGTGATGAGAAAACGAGGCTCAACGGAGAAAACAAAACGTTTCATATCATAGGCACTTAAAGTCTGGGTTAGTGCTAGAGTAGCCCTTATATTTTGTGATCCTATTTTGATTGGCAGCTTGATAGTAACCGAGCAAGGTCCTTGTAATTGGTAGCTTTAGAGATGTGAGTGGAACCTTGGACAAACTCCTATGTTGTGTCCATGAATAACACACTGAGTCGTTCTACTCGACTCGATTGTAAGGGGCAAACAAGTTATGACATGGAATACTGTTAAAGATAGTCATAGACTTTCATTTGTTTAAAACCCTTTGAACCCAGCTTGTACTAGTAAATACTTGCCCATACTTTTTTATGGAACAAGTTAAGGAAAATTTAACTTTTCTTCTTTAGTAGTTTGCTTAGTTTGATTGATTCTCGTTTTTTTTCATATTCGAGAATTAAAGTCAGTACGAGAAGCCATTCCACTTTGGTTATAAAATGGATGGCTTCTCGAACTGACTTTAATTATACAACCCTATGCCCGAATTAATATATGTATTGTTTTGTTTTTGTTAAGTGAGGAGAAGTTAGTTGCTGGTAACTTGGCTGGGACTAAACGGGTTAACTGCCAAAAATTGATCAGTTTTCATTTTCTCATAACCGAAATGCCTTTTTTCTGTGTGCTATGCAAGGAGATGTTTGATTTTGATAACTGACTGAGACTTGAAAGGCTTAAAGAATAAGTTCAGGTCTAGTTGACCTAGGTTCTAGGAACGATTAATTTGCTCGCGCTTTAAATCCTTAAAAGAAGTAGTTTAATTTTGACTTATTGTGATTTTAACTTTTTCCAACTAAAAGGTGCAATGTTGGACAGTGACGACGATTACAATTTTGATGAAGATTTCTGTTGAGGAGCGGTGTACAACAGCGAAAATTCGAATCTGAAGCAGTTTTATTATTTTATCACGCTGAGAGAAGCAAATGCAGTTGCTGTACAGGCTTGTCGTTTGTTCAGCCGTCGTACCAATAGCTGTACCAATGAACGTGCAGTTTAAAAACTACAAAGCTTTGAAGTCAACTTGCGGTATTACACATCGTTTTAATTAGTAGTAGTGTGCAATTTCGCAAAAACGGGCGTCAAATTTAGTTTTATGTATCTCGTACAACTTCAGAGGCACTGATTAGCCAATTACATTGACGGGTTCGCTACAGAAAGGTGCTCTACGTTTGAATTTGGTAATCAATGCAGAAACCTAAACGGAAATAAACGAAAACTTTAACACCTGTTTCCTTTGGAGAGAATAGTTCTCATGCTGCAAGGGAATGGACACTAGTGGAAAGGTGGACTTCATATCCGTTAGAACTGAGGCCTTGACGGATCGAAATCAGCCATCCTAGAATTTTCGGTTCCCCCTCTCCACGGCTGCAGTCTTTTTATCGTTATCTTGTTAGACGTTTACTGCTAGTTTATCTCAAAAATGAGCAGAGTATTTTAGAAAAAAAGTTTAAATCTCATAAAGCGGAGAAACTGATCTTACGAGTTTAAAAAGCTGGCTAGCCGGTGGATATGTGAACTACTTTTTTGAACAAATTATTCAGTGCGTGGGCGAGGAAGGTAAATATAATCGATTAAAATCAACTGAGAATGAGAAAGTTTTTAAAATCTTTACCGTCGGTAGTTTAAGGTTCTGAAGTTCCCAGTGTTATCCCCTTGTCAGACTTAATTACTGAAACGGAAAAGCGCGTTGGTGATAAAGAAATTTTAGCAAATCTCAATAGAAAATCGAAACTTGAAATAACGGCTTCTTACTCAGTTTCAATCTTTCTTTCGTCGTACTAAAGAAGCTTCCCAAAGTTACCGACCATTGAAGTTGGAGATCGACAAATTGAGAAAATTTAAGGAGTGGGACAATTATGCCACACTTTCATTCATAAGATCTTAAAAAAAAAAAGGTTCGAACCAGTAGAATTTCGCGAAGCCAACTATTCTTACATTTTGGCTACTTCAGCTTCGATCGGTTCTCAAAAATTTTCTTGTTTTGTAACAAATTTTTATTAAAAGATGAAAACAAAAATGAAAACAAGGTATTTGAAAATGAAGCCCCCGAGCTACGCGCACATGCAATCTACGACTAAATTTTGGGAAGAGCTTCCTTTATTTCTTGTTAAGCAGTCCTTACAGTGAATTTTTTTCTTATGTTTTAAGTTGAATTATACGAGTTTCAATCAGTTTTCTACCTTTCCTAGACTAGTTAGTAATTAATAATCCTCAACCTGTGCTTGTTTTTAAGTTGTTCTTGAATTTGGGAAGACTTGCAACTTGTTTTATTAAGTGCAAGTTTGTTTTTACGCTACAAAGCTTGTATGAAAACCAGATAATTTTCGGGAAAGTGCGAGCACTTCAATTTTTCGTTCACGCAACATAATTCGTCGCCGCCGCGTCATGACGCGTTTATCTTAAATGTTAAAACTACACTTCTAATTTCTAATGAAATCACTTGTACTATGTTACTCCTAAAACTAAAACAGAATAACTTGTTCCTTTGTCTTCAAGCAATACAAATTCATAAACACTACAAGCTGCCAGAGTAAATGTGTAGTTATTCTCCAGACCGCAGTTGGTCACTTGTGAGAACTTCGCAAAAATTACGGTCGAATAATAGATCGAAATTTCGACGAAATCTCGAAAAAAATTCACCGAATCTTCGACGAAATTTTGGCGAAATTTCGTAAAGCAATCTTTTTGTTAATGAGCAAAATTAATGCGAGGTGTGAAGACTTCGCCGAAAAAGCTGCGAGATTTCGCTGAAATTTCGACGAAATTTCTTACAAATACAAAGAACGAAACTTCGCGAACATCGCTTGCGTTTCATTTTACCACTACTGTATGGTATTAGACTCGAAAGATTACTGAAGAATTGAAATATATTGGTGCATATTTGTTTCTTTTACAACCACAGCTGGTTGCGAAACCCATCTACAATCTTGGAGAAAATAGTTGAAACGCCTTATTACAAATTAACGCCCCCCCTCCCACCCCGAAGCTGTTTCAACCAACATTGTGCAGGGGTACCTGGGGGAAGAGGAGGGGACATTGATACCAACTGTTTCAACTAAATTTGACCGAGACTGTAGCTAGTCACAAAGGCGTTATTTTTGGAACTCTATGGTGACAGCAAAAATATGAAACTTCATTGGATTTCTATTCAATGTCAGAGAAAAAGGTACTTTGTTCCTTAAAAAGCATATGAAACGAAATCAGTTTTTCGATTTCCAAAACTACCATAAAACCATTGGTTTGTCTGTTTTGAGAAACATACGATGAAATTAAGCCTATATAAGGTTTGTTGAATTTGTGTTTTTTCCCGCCAAAAGTCCCCCTCCAAAATACCAACGATATGACGTATAAAGTCACGTGCGTCTCGCCCCAGTCCATCCAAAATCGATCTTAAAACACTGCTAGTGTTTCTATCGAAAACTCTAGCAAATACGAAGATTTTAGAATCGATTTCTTTCTTTATTTTGCATTTGGATTGATTAAACGAGACACAGTACAGGTGACCAGATATTTCATATTCGTTACATTTTGAAGGGGTCACTCTTAGCGAGGAAAATTTAAAACTCTATACAAACCTTTCCTTAGTGGCGTATTTTCATTGTATGTTTCTCTAACTTGGCAAAAGAATGCTATTCAAAGTACTATTTTTAAAAATCCAAAAACTGCTTTTCTAACTCCCGGAGGGATGGTATATCATCAACCCATCGAAAGCCTCCTGTTGGTAGAGCTTGGCTCACGGCCCATCCATACTAGTTATTTGCATCGATATATTGAATATAGATGTTTGGTTTTTCTGGATCATATCTCTCTACGTAGGGGTTATTAGCCTGCCGCAATACCCCTTGGGAGCCGTTTTTAGGTTTATCTAAACTCCTATCACCCATGCTACTTCAGACCACCCCTTGGGAGCCGTTTCTAGGTCCATCTAAACTCCCATCACAAACTGGTTCAGAACCCCGATCATATATATTACTCCTCTTTACATGGAGCGAGTTGTCCCGGCAAGCTGAGATATCTCGGCTTGCCGGGTTTCCCGTCCTCTATTGTATTTTGCCTTTTCGTTTACATGTAGGCGGGCGCTATTGTTTCCCATCTCGGCGAGCCGGGGCACCCGGCAAGCCGAGACAATTTTTGTGCATGTAAAGGCATACAGCCGAGAGATCTCGGCCAGGCGGGACAAGATTTGACAGTTGTGACACATGTAACTATTCCGGTTTTATTCGAATGGCGAGAAGGAGAAGAATTTCTGTTCCAAATCTTGCAGAAAAGGAGGAAATTGACTGAGTTCAACGAACAGGCGATGTAACGAAAAATAATCGACGTTGAGCTTGTCTCGGCCAGGCGGGATGACATTTGCATATAAATACCATCTTATTGTCGTCCCTGCAAGCCGAAATATCTTGGCTTGCCGGGACAACTCGCTCCATATAAAGAGGCTCTTAAAGTCGACCGAACACCACTGTTCAAAAACATTTTTTTGCTTTTAAAGTTAAGCTTGTTAGCATGGATCTCGTTGCAGTTTCATTCATTTATGGTAAGCTCAAATATAGGTCATTCATATGTGGTGTTTTTTTATTTGTTGATCTTTAGGTGTGTTTCTGTAGATGATTCATTTGATACGCAGTGTAATGCTTCTCAATTATAGCGGAACCCGGAAATCATATTGAACACTATAGCATTCATCAAGAGACACCCAGGAAATATCGTTGACGCTTACGGGGAGGGGGGAGGGGATGAATAGGCTGGCGGATCGACGGATTTTACCCAAAAAAAGCCACGAAGTCATGTTAAAAAAACAACGGATTCGCGGATTCTGCAAAAGCGGTGGATCATGGATCGGTTATGAAATCGGCTACGGATTTCGGGTTTCGAGTGCGTATATGTTCGGATCACTGATCCTAAACTTGCTTGGAACGCAGTATTTTCTTCAAGAAATGAGAGCAGGAAACGGAATTTCGCAACATTTACCGAGCAAGATGTTTGTCATGTAAAATGAACGAGTATAACGTCTATTCAGTTCCAGGCAGCACAGCAATGCAATAGCCTGAGCATTTTTTTTTAGTGTTCGATTTAAAGAAACTGACAAAATGAATAGACAAATGAAATATTGAAATTAGAAGCATATCCAGCTGTTTCAGAGACTATACGGGGAGCATGCCCCGGACCCCACTAGAACTGAGCTCGCTCCTTCGGCACTCGTTGGCTTGCCCTTTGCACGAGCCAGCAGCGGTTCCTGTAGAGTACAGGATCTGTAGCAGCACAACCATTATTATCTCATCCAAAAAGACATTGAAACAGAGTTAAATAAATACTCAATTTAAATATAATAAACGTGTCACGAAGAAAAGTTAGGTTGAGTTGTTAACCCTAAGTTAAAGATGACATTGCAAGTAAGTGATGAATTAGTTTGATTATAGTATTGCAGTAATTGCTGTCGAGTGAAGCGAGACAGAATATATATTCTCGACGATGTATTATGTTGTTAGCAGTCGAGTTCTCGATTTGAGTGGACGGATCATAAGGTTTGTCAGTTGGTCTTTCCGCAGGACATTTTCTCGGTATTACATGAAACACAAACATTTATTGATCCAAATAAGGAGGCTCTACCGGAAATAGATCCAAATAAGGAAGCGCTGCCCCTGCCACATATTCTCAACGATGTATCATGTTAGCCGTCGAGTTCTCGATTTGATTTGATAGGTAATTTCTCCAAGCTAGACTTCCTATTTTTCATTCGAAAAATTTGAGATATTTTCTTTTCATTTCAGTATTTTTCTCTACGTTTGATAAGTTATCATTTTCTCAGTATCAAGTGTTCTGTTTTATGTAAGAAGTTAGATGATAACTGGCTGGAACTGAAAGGCGTGAAGGTCATTAACAGAACGTTTCAAATGACATCACTGGGTATCTTACAATAGCTCGACAGCATTATCTTTAGATGTGGTAACATCTAGTATATTAAATGTATTTCCATTTAGTTTTAAAAGCCTTTAAACACAGCCTTTAAGACAGTGTTCAACATCGCTATTCGCCATAGAAAACCTCTATAAATCTGTGCCCCCCCCCCTGGATGGAAACCTGGATCCGCCACTGAACATTATATATTGTTCTTTTGTCGTACTAAAGTTTCAGTACGAAAGTCGAAATATTGAAATATGCATCAAGTTGCGGTCAGTCTTGCTAGGGATTTGAGAAAAAATAATAACGGATCGATATTTGGCACGGAACAATGGATTGGCATGGAATTTGCCACGGATCGGCGGATTTGCATACCCCTATCACATCCCCCTTACGGACAAGAGTACTTGAGTGTTGAGTCTAATTCGTTGCCTGAAGTTTTCTCCTACCTAATTCATGATCAGTCGTTTTTGTTGTTGTTTGTCGTTTGGCACCAATGAAGATTTCAGTGCTTCGACCACTGTCGTGTACGTGTCAGCAGTCACAAGAAAAAGCAAAAGAAACATAGATCAAAATCGTAACTTAAAACAAACAATTTCTTATTTACTTTAAAGAGTCATAATTTTATGTCACTACTAAGGAAGAGACAAATTCAGACAATTAAGCAAGTTAAGGCATTCTATTGATGTGACCGAGAATTTATCGTACTGGACTCGATATATAGCACTTCCGTCCTTTTTAGTTGTGAGAAGTCTACTACTGATACGAATCAATAGCAATTACAGTTTCAAGGGTTTATTAACATATTCAACATATATCACATAGTAGTTATTTCCGCTTAAGTAAATTATCGTGTGGCAAAGACTTGGTGTTTCACAGGAGCGAACATCTTGATCATATGTGTTTTGGAAAACACTGAGGATAGTACAAAAACAACAGTGAAATGAGGTCGCTTCTGAAACTGCGCATTACAATATGGGTTGTTTCACTGTATCTGCGTTCTGCTATTGCGGACGAAAGCTTGATAATTACTCGATGTTATCATCATTTTTACAATTGGCAATCGTTAGACCGGTTTAATATTTCTAAATCCTCCGAAAAGAACTTGTATTCAAACTGTACGGTGTTTAACGCGGTTCAATCGTTTTCAAGGCCAGAGCACGAGTGTGACTGCACAAATGAGCAGCCAACATTTGGTTACTTTAACAGCTCATGGCAATGTATTGGTGCCGGCTCTGATTATGCCCACGGAATGCCAGGTAAACACTTTTTTTAATATCAAAATAGTCTGAAATTACTTTCTGCAATTCCCAGAACAATTCAACAACTTTTTTTTTTGGAGGAAAGAGGAGGGGGGAGGGGGGTTAAGGAGGGAGTGGGATGAAGAAGGATTTGGGCTGTAGCAAAGGGCATCATTTTTGAAACAGCCAACAGAGAATGGTATGGCAAGACGGAACTTCCTGGTCCCTTATTAATAACTTGGCAGGTTACAAGTTACCTCTTCTTGATGTTGTCGTAGCCCTGCCACCCTTTTCTATAAAAGTGTCCGAAAAAAAAATTAAAGATTTTTGCACGAGAAATCAGTTATTTGTGGTTGAAGGGCCGGTATTGAATGGTTTAAGTCAAATGAACAAGTAGTTGGTTGAACTCGGAGTAAATCCTCCATGTCACGAGTAACAACATCTTTAAAAATTATGAATTAAACAAGCCTTACCTCTAAGGTGAAGTTTGATTGTAGTTCTGCCTAATCCAAAGTGACGCGCTGAGGGTTAAAATGAGATGCACACTTGCCGCCGCGGATAATCAGACTTCAAAGATTGTGGACACGATTATAACGCAAAAAACCATATTAGCAAAAAGAGAGAGAAGAACAAGAAAAAAAGGGTGGGAGTAAAATGACTGGTCAGCGGCGCCAGCAATGGCTGCCAGATGTTTTGTTTGTCTGTCATAGTTCGTGTTTAATTGCTTCTTAAAAGTTATATGTCGACCAACATGAGGTGCAATCTCTGTGCTACTTGGCCGATGGTACCTGGCGTACTTTTGGCCTGACCTTGCATCGTACTGGACCCTGTGTGTCATTTCTCATTGGATATCAACTAATACTTCGAGTGTCCGCCATCTTGGATTGAGAGCCCGCTCTACTTCTTCCAATGATAAATCTCCATCATTGTTCTACGATAGCTCTACGCTTAAAGCTATCAGAAAAGGTATGCCAAAGCAACGTTGTGATGTAGAACTCTGGACCCGATTAAAAGATCTTGGTATTAGAAAACCAGTACGATCTAGACGCCGTCGCTTGAAGAAAGAACACAACCAATCTGTGTCGCCGCATATCCAAGGAGTTTCGGCAAATGAAAATAATTGCTCTGGTTTTCCAAGTACCATTCTGGCTAATGTTTTGTCTTTAGTACCTAAACTGGACGAACTGTATTCTCTGACCCGAGTGTTTGAGGCAGAAATAGTGTGTTTAACTGAAACATGGCTAACACCATATTGGACTCCATCGTAGAATTACCTGATTATATATGCTTCAGGAGGGACAGGGATGTACACTATGGCGGAGTTTGTGCCTACATAAATTCACTCTCTCCCGGCACTAGATTATTGAACTACGAAGAACCTGAGATTGAGTCACTCTAGGTTTCAGCCAGACCTCACCGCCTCAGTCTCAGTCTCATATATATATTAGTTGGTGTGATTTATCACCCACCCTCCTCCGACGCTGAGTTGAACTGTCGGCTAGTGGAGCACGTTGAACGAAACACCTCGTCATTTCTCAAAAGCCACCCGGACGGCATTGTCCTCGTTACAGGTGATTTAAACCCGGCTAGCACTGGCCTTAAAGGGACTTTTGTCAAATACAGGACTGGGCTAGCTCAAATAGTTAAACTACCAACAAGAGACACTGGCACCCTCGATTGGTGTTTCACAAATAGACCTAGGCCTAGACCTAATCCTCCAGTTCGACTTTCTAAGATAGGCTTTAGCGACCATCATGCCGTGTTGATTAAACCATGTATTGAGATATCGTGCCTTAAAGCTGTTAAAAAAATCATCTGGAAGCGGCAGATGGGTGACTGGGTTCGACTGAAAATGTGTGATAAGACTTACTTCAACATCAGAAAAATTTAATTTGTTTTAGGACATCCTGACATCTGCCATGGATAACTATCTCCCTCTGAAAAGAGTCAAGTTATGTTCAACAAACAAACCCTGGGTAACACCTAGGCTTACCGCCCTAATTTCCAGAAGACAAAAGCTGTTATCATGGCTTGGAAAAGATTCCCAGGATTACAAAGAAATTAGGAATCGCGTGCAGAGGACATGTAGATCTTGTAAATCTGTGTTTTATAATAGCAAAGTTGCTGCCCTACAGTATACCAACATCTCGAGGTGGTGGAAGAATGTGAAAGGACTTGGCGGGATGGTTGACTCCTATGAGTGGTGGCACCAGATGATTGACAGCAATACTCCATCTGTTTTGAACCTATGTGAGAAGTTTAATCAGTTCCTCTTCTCGTTAACTTCTAACTTCTCCACACTCCAAACCCCAGTGGAAATACTCGACCAAGTCCCTATTGAACTGCTCATGTCTTCCAGGATAGTATATCAAGCGTTGCGAAGTATAAAGACCAAGAAGTCTCCTGGTCCTGATCATGTCCCAAATGTTATCTGGAAAGAGTTTTCCTTTGAGCTAGCCCCAGTCATCAGTGATCTTTATAATTCATCGCTGAGGGAAGGGTTCCTACCTGACTGTGTAAAGGAATCCATAATTCACCAGATCCAAAGTGTTCACCGCCCAAAATCGATCACCAATGACTTACGCCCCCTGACGTTAACATCACAGTTAGCTAAAGTTTTGGAGGATAATACCTTAGAATCTATTTTTAAGCAGGTAGTAAATCAAATCGATCCAAAGCAGTTTTCAATGAAAGGAAAATCGTCGAGCCAAGCAGTAGTTTTTTTCTTGCATACTATTCTTGCTGAGCTAGACAGAGGCGAAAAGAAAACTATGTTAGAATCTTTTTCGCAGATATTTTAAAGGGTTTGACTTAGTCGATCACAATGTTATCATGGGAGAGCTTGACCTGTTAGGCGTTAACAGATATCTCTCCCTGTGGTAGGTGTTTTTTTGACTAATAGACCTCAAAAGGTGTCAATTAGTGGCACGCTTTCAACACCCGTACGGCCTAATGGGGGCATCCCACAGGGAACCAAACATGCCCCCTTACTGTACGCCATTTTAGTGAATAGGTTAGTAAAGTTTAGGCCAAATAGAATCAAATACACGTTGATGACACTACCACCTACGAGATCATTCCGAGGTGCTCGCCGAGCTATCCGCCATGCATTGCTAACGGATAGGCGATTTCGCATCGGATCGTGGCATGCGTCTGAATCCTACTAAGTGCAGGGAACTGATTGTCAATTTTCTACAGTTCCAACCATCTCCCATCAATGACCTCCAGTTGATGGGCAGTGTCATCAAACGTGTCTCAAGTTATAAAACGCTAGAAGTCTATATGAGCTGCGACTTAACCTAGGGTACGCATATTGAATACGTTTATGATAAGGCCAACAAGCGATTACATGCCCTCAGACTCCTCAAAAATGCCGGTGTAAGTGTGAATGACTTAGTAAGAATATATTGCGCACTCAATAGATCAGTACTAGAGTATGCGTCGCCGGTATGGTCTTCCTTGCTTGCCTATCTATCCAGCCATATCGAATCAATACAAAAGAGGGCATTGAGAATTATTTTTGGGGACAATTACATTAGTTATCAAAAAGCACTAACGAATTCCGGTCTTGAGACCCTACTTTGCCGGAGAGACATTGCTTGCATTAGATTCACCAATAAAGTCAGATCTTGTCAAATTAAACCACTTTATTCTACTATAATTAAAACAAACTATACTGAGGTTAATCATGGATATGATCTCCGTTCCGGAGGAGTAAAGACATATAGAACTGTGTGAACTCTGAGTTTGTTACCTCAAAATATCTGTGAATTAAACTGTTAAAATATCTGTAAATATCCGAAAGTTTCTCAGAGTTGTTACCGTAAATAATTGTAAGTTATACTGACCACCACTGTTATCCAGTATTTAGCTGCAAATGTGGTAAATAAACAATTTCATTTCATTTCATTTCAATGACCTGTATAGCTGTATCGGAGGGCATGTTAACCCTTAGCGCGTCACTTTGGATTAGGTAGAATTACAATCAAATTTCACCTTACAGGTAAGGCTCGTTTAAAATTTTTTAATTCTACCAAATCCAAGTGACGTCACTTTCGGTTAACATGAGACATTACAGCTATAATCGGGGACACAATGTAATCCACAGAACAATTTTAATAATACCAAAATCATATAGTGAAGGAAAAATAAATATTTTAACGATACAATAAAGTCGAATCAAATAACGAGGTCAAATCAAACAGCGATTAAAATCGCGACCACTCGAAAAGTTCGTCCGTTTCCAGCGGCTAAGATTATCCGCGGCGGCAAGTGTGCATCTCATGTTAACCGGAAGTGACGTCACTTGGATTTGATAGAAAAGGCCATTTGTGTCTGAGCCAGAATTGCATTATTTTGCTTCAAACAGGGTTTCGATCATGCCATATTAGACTAAGAGATCTATTCGGGAAGAGTCTTCCGACAGTGCCACTGGTACGAAAAGAAATGTGGTATTCCACTAATCATCGTATAAATATACCAGAGGACTGCAAAATTGACTGGCATGCTTCCTCGGTGTTGCAGTGTAACAACACCATGATACAAATCACGACACAACCTCGGTTCTCATTCTACCCCAGTAATGACACATTTCTCCTACGGGTGAGTACTTTGAACTCTCATTGAATGGACCTCTTGATAACACAGGAACTTTATTGATTTTCATATTACTGGACGGAGTTTCGTGTATTACAAAGTGTAGCTTATTAACAAGTTCTTAATCATCTTAGCTATTAGCGTTCACTAACACATGTCAAAAAATTAAGGGTATCGGTAAAACGAGGACGCGGACGCGAAAATGCGGACTGAGAAAATGCGGACTACTAAAAGGGGGACATAATAGACATAATAATCGCATCAAGCGTCTTCGAACCACAATGAAGAAGTGGCAAAGTCTAAGTCTGTAAGTGATCATTTGTTATTTATTGGCTTATTATTAACATATCAAACATATATCTATCTCTGAGCGGAACATCCAAAGGCGAATCGTCTTCTATTCGAGCGAACCCTTTTAGCGAATCAACCGGCTACGAGAAAAAGGCACTTAAAAAGCATCTAATGATGAAATGAGCTACGGTGGGGGTCACAGCGGAGTGGTATGATGGGATGATCATGACAGGCCTGCACAGCTTAACTTACGGTGTATTAAAACTGCTTTCTCTTCTTTGTGCTAGTGTTAGTGTCTTAAAGTTTAGCTCTAACGAGCATGTCTTTGAGACACTGTGTTTTCTTGTACGACACGGTTGGCGGTTGCGGGAAGATACGTTAATGTCTGGTTGGTTTTGAATTAAGTACCAGTTCTTTAGCAGTTTTCCTTTAACTCTTGGTGACGCTGGGTTGTATTTGGTAAGAAAAGGCAAATTTTTATTGCGCATTTTTGGCCTTTCTTGCAAAGCCGCACTTCTGTTATCAAAGCTAACTTCCGCCAAGGTGTTATTGACTGAATAAATTCATTTACGAGTCGAATCCGAGCCAGAGCCCTGAGTCCGAGTTAAAATTCCGAGTCAATAAAAAAAAATAAAAAACAAAAAACAACGACAAAAAATACTTTTAAGTATTTTATATATAAATACCAAGGCCGGTATTTTACGATCTGGAGCCGGTAAATGAAATAAACTAAATTGCTATTCTGGGCCGCCAATACCGCAAGTAGTTGGGAGAAAATATATTCCGTATAGCGCGGAGTGGTTACCGATACGAGAAATATATATTCTCCCAACGCCGCCAATAGACCCCGGTTTTGGCAGCTCAGTATAGCAATCAGTATTGTACCGCAACTTTTTTTGTTTGGACAGCAAATCAGACAAATAAATTATAAGATTCTGCTGATTCAACTACATTTTCTCAATACTTTCAATTCGTTACCAAGGAAACTGCTGGCGTCATTGTTGTGAGGGGAACTTTTGAGTTTTTTTTGACAATTTGACATAGCTTTGGTTTTTGTTATGAGTTTTAAAAAAGTAAAATGTTTTTACCTCGTATTCACCATGGACGAAAAACTAGAAAATGACGATCTACCAAATTTTAATATTGCGTTTGACCTTGATTTTAATTCAACTGCTGGTCGTCGACAGGAGTGGCTGAAGGCTAACGAGACCTGAAGAAGAACACGAAACTTGCCAAGATAAAAGCACAGACATTGTAGCACTACCGTCAATTGTTGTGCCAATGGGAGAAGAGGAAATAGAGGAGTTTACTAATAAGCAAAAAGCCTGAAATACAATAAAAGCTACCAAAACGGCGCTTCGGAGATTAAAGTGGTGTTGTTTTCAGCGCTACGGTAAAGAGCTCGACTTGAAAACCAGAAACCGCATCAAAGGAAACAGTAAAAACATTATATACTGAAGCACTTTTTCGTAGAAATAATAGCCTTTGAACAGGTTCTCTGTTCGAGGAAAGGGGAGAAATATATCGAGCGGTGACATATTTTTGAAACTGCTTTTGTTCCTGCTTCATTCAAATAGCTTAAAATAGAAATAAGTGGTAACCGACTTTGTTCGGCTTGTCTTTCAAATTGATTTTGCTTATAAGAGTGTAGGCTTGAAGAGCGATTCAAAACTCACTCCCACATTAAATCAGAGCGCGCAAGCTGAGTGATTAATAGGACCCTGGAAAAAAAAAATCAAATCCCGGAGAATCATAATACAGGGTTCGTACACGAAGGCACTTGATGCGATTATTGTGTTTATTATGTCAGTCCGCATTTTCTCGTCCGCGTCCGCGTCCTCGTTTTACCGATACCTTCCCTAGAAGACATGACGTAAAAATTAAAAGTTACACAAAAGTCTGTTCCCTATCCCCCCCCCCCCCAGTAAATCACCCGATTGACTTGTGAACCTAAAAACTAGATTGTGTTATCAGCGGCCTTGTCAAAAAACAAGGTTTAAGTTTCCCACTTTTACTCAGATAAATTCTAGGTCCAGCAAAAATACCCAAAGTTCATCTATAACGCCTAAATTTGTGTTCAAAACTTGAGCCGCTTAGGAAGGAAGGTGGGGAAGGGGCGGGGGAAGTGGTCGCTTTGATAATATTTTGCGATTGATACTAACCCACTAAGATTTTCACAACAGCTTAAATTTAGAGTTTGTTCTCAAACAGAATAAAAGAATGGAATGGTACAATAGTTAACAAGAAATTGAAACTAATCGAGTTTGTTGCCATGGAAACGAATGCAAGCAAGTCGATATGGACGAAATCTTGTATTTTTACTTTTTGAAAGTAGAAATTAATCAGCTCCTATGTTTACTGATATAATAAAACCAACACAAAAAATTACTTACTAGTTAAACGATTAAAAACTTGATTATTACCAACAAAATTTGTGAATTTTTCAATGAGTTAATTTTTTAGTGTCATGTAGCAATTCAAGCACTTGTAAGGCATGGTGCATCATATTCTTTGGTTGTAAATGGAATCATTTATAATACACAGATGGACGGCGCCACTAATGAAATCAAAGGGCGCGTTATAAAGGTTGCAATCCGTTGCAGTAGGTTTGGCGTAAAAACGAAGGATCATTGTTTAATGGTGAAAGTAGAAGGTCAAATCAGATGTGAGTATTTTGTCTATGACGATTTGATTATCCGGATACTTAATCTAATTTTGCTAATGAAACCGCAACACAAAATATATAACGGCAACCACCTTCTGAGTTTACGTTAAATAAGAAAAAAGAAACTGAGAAATAACGTTTTTAACACAACGTTGCTGATGAAAATAATAATAAAGAAAGAAAAATAATTATTATGATAAGAGTAAGAATGACAGTAATAACAAAACTAATAAGAAGAATAATTGAATAATTACGAAAGCAGTGATATTGATAATAATGATTGACAGTAGTAATAATGCTAAGCAAAATATTTTATTATATCCAACTGCACGAATAACCGTACAAATAACACCATGGGAAAGTCTGGGGCGAGTACAATATCCCACCGTATTATACATTTTGAGCGATATTCGTATTCCAAAAACAAGTTTGTTTTACAAGTTTTTATTGCAATTGTTTTCTATGTCAGCAAACATGGCGAGTGAAAATATGTCAGACCTTTCAGCTACCAAATTTTACTATTAATCTACCAAATTTCGAGACTGACAAAAAAATTGATAGTGAAGATGGAAATATGTCTCTAGATGAACTAGATTGAATGACGAAGATATTGAAAGTTTCATTGAAGAAAATAAAAAAAAAATACGAAAAAACCCCAAAATTGACCTCAATGTCTGAAAACGCTGGTGTGCCTCAGAGGTTGAGCTGGACGGACTGTTGTTGCTCATTTATGTCAAAGTGCGAAAGCTGAACGGGGAAGACTTCGAACCGGCAAGTTTGACCTCTTTCGCCGCAGTTTCGACCGTCATTTACGAGGTCTCTCGCAGGAGTACAATCTTCTCAAAGACATCAATTTCAGCAAGTCAAGAGAAGCCCTCGAAACCAAGAGACGCCAGCTCCGCCTTGTCGGAAAGGGACGTCGGCCAAACAAAGTTCTTGCCCTCAGCGAACATGAATTTGAAAAACTTTGGAAAGAGAAACCACAGGCGACCCAGCTCAAGGTGCGAGTTTTTCTACAAGACATCCGTGGAGGCATTTTAAAGCAAAAATTCTCAATAAAAGTGATTTAATTTACTTCATACTTGTGTTGTTTGCTCTTGGTGTAGTTATTTTCCAGTTTTATATCGAATTTGGTGGTTTTTTTAAATCCCGGTTTTCAATTCATAAAGGGAATTTAAATGAAAGATAACCCATTTTCCTTGAATTCTGAGGAGGATTTGTGGCCGTGGGGAAATTTTAGCTTGAGATTTTTGACTTTGCTCGACAGGCTACCCCGATTGAAGTGTTTGGCCTTTCCTTCTCTTTATGAAAGGAAAACCGGGTTTTAAAAAAACCACCAAATTCGATATAAAACTGGAAAACAACTAAAACAAGAGCAAACAACACAAGTTTGGAGCAAGTTAAGTCACTTTTATTGAGAATTTTTGCTTAAAAGTGCTTCCATGGATGTCTTGTAGAAATAAAAAAATCCCATACAAATCCTTTATGTTCAACGCCATATGTAAAAGAACTAGCATTTTGAGCTTGGGCCGCCTGTGGAGAAACAACTCGGCAACCAATCTGCTGAAAAGCTTATTCGCACCGTTTGTTTCAATAATTCCATGCATTTTGGATGGCATGCAAGAGATGAACACAGGAAACTCCGCTTTGAAGACCTTGGTTGAAGGAGAAAAATGACAGTGTGCTGGCTGACTGAACGCGGCTCCAAGACCAGAAGTGGTGCGAAAGAGTTTGGCCATGAGAGAAATTTTGAAACTCGCATGTACGCCACTGAAGCAGCCAGATGACCAGTAAAGCACTATAAAGCGTGTTTAGCAAGATAACCTGTAGATATGAAAAAACCAGACGACCCGTTTTATCTGGCAATTAACAAGAACCAAGGAGGAAATATTTGGTACAAGAAACAACCGCTTGGTGTTCACTCGCGGGGAAATTTCATGAAAATTATGGCTGAAAAACACAAAGATGAAGAAAAAACGCACAAACCACTCAACATGGAAGACAGTTATCAAGACCCTGAGAGAACGCAATTTTCTTCCGCTTGACATCAGTCAACTCACTGGTCACAAAAACCTGAAGTCTATTGACAACTACTCAGCTGCAAAAGGAACGTCTCTTGCATTAAGCTCCGAATGTGGTGGCGGCGTGGCAGCAGTGTCGAAGTCGATGAATGAAATAACCAGTTCAGATACTGGAGGAGCCCCAAGTGCAAGTTCCATTGATCTCTCTCAGGCTCGAAACCCCTTTGCTGGTGTAGTTTTCAACCAGTGCACTTTCAACTTTGGATTTGCCAGCTATCCATAATGTTGTGATCAGCGAATTAACCTTTCAGTTTCATTGTTGAAAGAAACAAGCGTTTGTCTCCTGAATTCATTTAGAGATTCGTTGACATTAATTTTTTTCCTCATTCATGTTGTATTTGTGAGGAACTTATTTTTTGTTTAAAAGAGATGCTTCATACTTATTTTTTCAGATCTTTAAAGAACGTTTTTAAGATGAATAGCAGTCAGCTATTTATCAGTGAATTCAAAATGACCTAAAAATCGCATCCGCAAATAAAAAGTTGTCTGACAAGCAACCAACCTTGTACCTAGCGTCTTCTTTCCCCTTGACCAGCGGTCGGAAAAGGAGCGACCCCGGAATGAAGTCCGAAAATAGTGGACTTCCGGTCGAATTGCGCATTTGCAGCCACAAAACCGTCCTCTTCAACTAAAGACGCTGGTCCTAAGCTACATGATATGCATTGTTTTCTGAAAACCAATCAAAATTGCCCTCAATCGGAGCTCGTTTTCCGACCGCTGGTCGAGGAGAACGAAGACGCTGGATACGAGGTTGGTCTGACAATACTTGCTGTCACGCTCTAGGTATAACTGTCACACGCGCGCGTCGCGGTCTTAAATTATCTTTATTTTTTCTCGAATAAAAAGTTTGATATAAAATCACTTATTAGACAGTTTATTTAGTGTAGTATGGCTGATATTTTTCCTTGTCCTGTGTATTTTGACTCGTAAAAATATCCAGCCATACTACATACTAAACTGCCAAATAAGGTATATATAGTTTGTAATTGTACAACTTGTGGTCAAGTAAAACACTGATGGTATCAATAACAATGCAACCGATTTCCAAACATTACCGATAACATGTACAATAACGCTGAACAAGAAGGAAATGGTTCCCTGTACGTGGATAAACCCGTAAGGAATCCACGCTGGCGAAGCTTTTGACGCCAAAGATGGTAACAAAGATTGGACATGGAAGTAAGGTCCGTGTATAAGGAAGGTAAAGTGGAGAAGGGAAATTTCAAGCAAAGATGGCGTTAAAGGGTTACAACTTCAGCAGACTGGAAAAGATGGCCCAAAGTTGTGTCAGATGGAAGCACATTGTTGATAGTCTTTGCTCCACCCAGGAATAAAGGGCGATGATGTTGATGTTGATGAAGATGATAAATGACAATACTGACACAGCTGGCTGTACATGTTCGTACATTTTACAGCTTGTGCTGCGATCGTCGAAATTTTTTCTAAATTAATCGTTCTTTTCTCTATCATTAAACAGAATCTTACTCAAGTTACAGTATTTCTTTCCCTCTTAATATGTTTCTGCGTATATTTAGCTTTTTGAATTGCTACTCTTTTTCTTAAAAGAATATACTCTATAATATTGAGGCTGAAATTGGCCAAATTTTAAGAACATTTTGAGAATAATGCTGAGACTCAGGTTTTGTACAGAACGGTGACTGCTCCGTCTTTTTCTGCGATAAGTGTTGGTTGAGTTCCAAACTGAATGATGTAGTTTGGTTCGGACTACCAAGTGCCACCGATTTACGGCAACCCGTTGATGCTGTTCAATATTCCATTCAAAACCAAATTCATTTAAAACGGAAATTCCACGTCACCGATAATTCCCGAAACTAAGAGTTTTCAGCCTGTAATCGGCCAAAAAGTAAGAAATATCCAGCCTTAGTCTTAATAAGAAAAAAAAGTCTTATTAAGTGTGTTGAAAATGGCTTTCGCGAGTTTTTTGTTTACGCATACACGGTCCGCATTTATATCCAGTTAACGCCACCACACAGTTGCACAAGGTCGCATGAATTGACGTCGATGGCATCACTCACTTTCTGTAATAGGAAAACTGCACCCTTTCTACAGTTCTTAATGCTCGAAGCAGCTGCTTTTAATCTAAGGATACGTCTAGTCGCTACTAATATTTCTGTCTGTTCAAGAGCATAAGATCAGTGAAAACAGAACACCATATTGAAACTTGTTACAGAGTTACTTGTGCCTTGGTTGATAGACCGTTGCTCTTTTATTTCACCACAGAGTGTTGTCTTTCAGCGGCACGCCGGAGTGAATACAACATATAAATTGGAGTGAGGCCTTACTACTAGAACGGGGTATAATCCAAGTGTCGCTGATCTACAGCATTAACAAGGAATCCCTTAAACCCACACAAAGGAAAGAGAAAAAATCTCTGACCTCGGTGGGATTCGAACCCACGACCTACAAAACAGATCTACGTCGCTCTTTTATTTCAGTTCATTACTAGCACACAGGAAGCCATTAGTTAGTTTGGTGTATATCGGGCTTTTAGGAAAACTCTAGGGAGTCGTACGCTCGAGCCCAAGTACTTACGCCTTCTGTGCAACAAACGGGTCCTGGCTCTGGAGCCTCGAGGCCAAAACTCAGTGTGGGAGGGCAATAATTTACTGTAATTGTAATAACAATGGTGATGATTATTAAAATTGTTAACGGCTGACTCGTAATAAAAAGTTGAAACTGTAACGTTTTCCACTAAAAAGTTGTCATCAGGAATATATGCTGATTTTCGCAGTAAGCATGGTTTATATTGCATTAAGTAAGTTATTCCCGTAGGGAACAGTTGTGAAATAAAACAATTCACTTGTTTATTAAGTGATGGGCACTTTTGTTTGATGAAAAGGCCTTCAGCTATTTTTAGCTTGGCATAACCATGGGCTGGGAACAATACTTTCCACGAGAAGGCGTGATGGAAAATGCTTTAGGTGTTTCGCTGGTTCAAAACACTGTGTAGTTGTCTGTCTTTTATTTCCACAACTTCTGAAACGTACAGTTCGATAACTTTCCAGCAACTCTTAAAATATTAAGTCCAATGACTTTCCAGCAACGTCTAAAATATTAAGTCCAGTGACCTTCTAACAACTTCTGGAACAGATAGTCAGTTAATCCAATGGCAACTCCGATAACCCACGTATACGATGGTTTGAGCGCGTCCAGAATTGTCCGCAAAATACAAACTTGTCCTAAACGGATCGACTTCCCCAAGTGGAATAAAAAACATACTTCTCAAGGGGAAGTTGAACTTTATCTCACGGCGACGATAATTCATTTATCATATAATACTTGAAGTTGAATCTAACTCTTATCAAACGGAATATATGCATATTTAGCTTTTCCCAAGGGACACCAAATATTCACACAGTTATTTCAAATATTCTGACAATCCTGGTACAATAGCGTGCAATATAAACAAAGTTAATTATAGTCAGTACACACTGTGTTCAGCAATTCTTCTTTCAAAGTTTCGCATTGTCTCATCGATGTAATTTTCTCCGAAAGAACAATCTCCTTGGTACACAACATGTGACGGGTGTTTGTTTTTGTCTTTCAATGTGAAAATACTTTTTGTTTTACGGGTTTGCCATAAGATGTTTACGCAGAATTTGTCGCTGGAAAGAATTAAGTATTTTTAAGAAAGTTTTCGCTTAAAGTCTCGGGTTTTTTTTCGCAGAACGGTAATACTTTATAAAATGGTGATGATGATATTAACATCACTATTTAACTTTGAACCAAATTGTCTTACAATTGCACTTAGAGCTGCCTGTATTGTTGTATGATCAACTAGTTATTTTGAATTCTAGGTCCTTTTGTTCCTGTCAGTACAGAATCGACGACAACAGTTTCAACAACTTCTTTGCTTTCAGCGATTGTTACGGTAAGAGTCGTTAATGAACAAATTTTATGAAATCTACATTTTCAGACATCTGAAAGAAATAAGGAAATTTTAATTGTCCTTAACTTGAAGATATCATAAGATAAATGAAATCTCTTACTGGGCAATTTGAGAAACGTACATTATGCGACGTTTCGACCGCATCACACGGCCTTAAGCAGGCAAATGTCGCGCTCTCGCGTAACACCGCTGTGTCATGTGACAGACGGCTTTTAAGCCCCGTGTAATGCAGTCGAAACGTCGCATACTGTACGTTTATGGAACTCAAAAGTCCTTCATGGCGTGGAATGAGCTGATTTTTCTTATAGCGAGCAAATGAAACAGACATACGAAACTGAATTGGAAACGTTATTTTTTTTTATGAAACAAAGTTGGGAGCGAAACGAAATAGCGTACGATTTTGCTTCCTGCAACAAACATAGCTAATTAGCAAAACACTGTGGAAAGTCCAATCATTAATCGTTGTAAACAACACAACTGTCTGGCGCTGAGCCCACCATTTGTTGAGTGCTCTTGATAGTTACACTTTACTTTATGCATTTTATGTTTTGAAATTCAGTGTTTAAAAAAGTTTAAAAACTGTTGCAGTAGTCAGAAAAAATCAGATGTTAGTTTTGTGATTTTGGACAGACCAAAGCCGAAGTCTCAACACGCTCAACAAGAGTTCCGAGTGAAACTGTAAAGAGGGACACAGAAAGTTTCCCAGTCGTAGCAGTTACAGGAGGAGTGGCGGGAGCCATGATATTTGTAGTTTCTTCAACTGCAATACTGATTTTCAGACTAAATCACAAGAGGTAAATATATATGAGAATTAATCTTTTTTTTTGTTGAGTTACGAGGGTTGTTGAATAAACATGCACATCTGAAGCCGCATAGTTTTGTTCGATACATTTAGAGAACAAGTCATACACATACATATATTTCGGCAAAGTTTGTTGGAGGCATTTAGAGAACGAGTCACATCTTTTGATCGATACATTTAAAGAACGAATATAATGATACACATTATGTAAAACTGCATAGTTTGCATTGTTCGACGGACTTTTTTCAACAACAGCTAGGTCGTGACGGTCTGTCACACTCGGTCATGACGTTACACCCTCACCAAGCTACAAGAGAGTTATTTTCTAAGTGTCTTATGACCTGTCGCCGACTGTCAATGACTGTGTCAGTTTTTGACCGTCCATCACGATCGGTAGAGGCTTTTTCTCTTCCGGTGCAAAAAGACAAGTGTTTTCTAAGTCTTTCACGACCTGTCATCGACAGTCAGTGACATTTGACCATCGGAGTCAGTTCGTGTGTATTGGACATGTATAATAGTTACTCAACACTTTTACTATCTTTATAATTGTTGCTATCGTTGCAACGCTGTCTTCGTTGTTATTGATTATCATTGTAACAAATACATGTTAAATATTTATTTGGTAATTACGAAAGCGTTGAAATAATCAATTTTTCTGACTGCATGCTCTCACATTTTACAGGAGAGGTGAAAGATCTTCTGCCATGGCAACAAACGGTAACCTTTTCGTCTAATAGCCGTTAGTTTTGTGTTATCAACAGCAACAACAACAGAAATGATAATATTTTTTACAGAAAAATATAAATTTAAAATTTCTTTCTTTCTTACTTTTAGTTCTTGTCTTACATGAATGTTTTTCCTTTTAACCTTTTAAGATGCTTGTAAATCAGTTGCTTTTCAGCAACGGCAACTTTACCAACAAACGTTTTATTTCACTCAGAAGGAAAGTGCCCCACAGGTTGAATACTGAAAAACATTGAGTCACTGACAGGAATCGAACCCGCAACTCTCTGATTACCAGTCAGATGCCCTACCCACTGAGCTATAGAAACTCACGTGGGGAGCTAAGTCATTCACGTTTCTGTAAAGGACGTGCTTCCGAGTCCAATACGATGAATTCTAGGTCACATTACGTGTGCGCCTAACTGGCTTAACCCTATCGAGCCCGGGCTTTTTGGGATGTCACAGCCCGGGGGAGGAGGGCGGATTCCGCCCCCCCTCCTTAACTTTCTTACTATTCATCTTGGAGTGATAATTTTTTGCACAAATGGTAATCACCATGAGAACTACCGATTTTTGGAGTTGCGTGAGCTAAATTACAAATGACGTCATAATGACGTCATCGAAGATGCTTAGAATCATAATTATTGTTATATTTAGTACAGAACGCAGATATTTGTTAACAATATGCTAGCTTTAATTGCAACATCCTTTGTTTTAGGGAATGCTATAACCAAAAAAATTTCTTTGTGACGTATTGATGACGTCATACATAACGTGTTTCTTTTATGGTTTTGTAGATAGCTACAATGGTGAATGAAGCTGCTCAAAACGGATCTGAATTTAATATTTGAATAAAAACCTACACTAGCATATTATTCACAAACGAAACTTTACACGCAGGTTGTAAAAAATAGTTTTGTAAAAAATAAAAAAAATACCCATAATGCATTGTTTTGAAAATTGATTGGCCTGTTTGCTGCAAAGCTTGAAAACAAACCTTGGACTGCTATGTTTTGAATATTTTTCACTTCCAAAATTGTTATTGCGTTGTATCTAAGCATCTAAAAATGGTGATTTTGAAAAAGCAAATAAGCGGCCTTTGACATCGTGGCTGCCATGGCAACAATATTAGGTGGAACACAACGAACCATATATCAAAAGATTGCCAATAAAATTTTAGGAAAAGTCATAAAAAGTCAGCATTTGACTGCCATGCATTCTAAAGTTATTGACAAAAATATACCTGGAGGGGGGGGGGGCGGATTCCGCTCCCCCCGGCTATATAGGGTTAGTCGCCAACCCCAGTGAACGCTAACTTTAATTAGACAAATTTAGAAAGTTTCCTTATATTTAAGTAAATAGATGCGTAAAAGCAATAGCCTTGAGTTTAAGTGAGAAACCGTTTATCCCAATTTACAGTTTTGATTATTTTTTCGTTTTTTTCTCTGTTTTTTGACGTGTAACAGTGGCCTAAGTACTAAAACAACAAACATATCTAAAAAACAGGAAACACCGACTTTAACCACAAATTGATTGAGCGTTCAATATAATTTCTGCGTTCTACTAATATTGAGATAAATTACACTGCGTATCAAAATGAACCTTTATTTCAAAACATCGGCAGAAACGTATAGAAAGATCAAGAATTAAAAGCACGCCATACACTCTCTCCTCTGCAGAGGTTCCTTAAAACAAACCTGCGCGCGCACAGGGACTGGGAGAGAAAATAGATGCATAACCGCTCATCACAGTTATTTTCTCTCCCTTGCTCACCTTTAGCTTCAGTCCCAAAAAGAAACCGTGTTCATGTTAGCCTCGCTCCCAAGAAAAAACTTGCTCACTCTTAACTTCGATTACAAGCAGAAATGTCATCTTCTCATTGAGCTTCGCTCTCAAGAAATTCTTGGTCACCTATTAAGAACTGTAAGAAGATCTAACAAGTAGTTCTGCATTACAGGAGACCCTCCTTATGAGATAACCCTCTCAAGCAGATATGGGTCAAGCCATTTTGAACAAACTGATTGTTTTGGTCGTGATCGTATAAATTCAGATGGCAAGTTTTGATCTTAGCTTCGATGCCAAGAAAGAACCTTACTCATCCTTAATTAGCTTCAATCCCGAGCAAAATCTTTGTTTCCTGTTAAGAACTGTTAGCAGATCTAACAAGTGCTTTTGAATTACAGGAGACTCAGGATATGAGAACCCCCTCCCAACCAGAAATTACTCAAACCATCCTGAACAACCTGGTTACATTGGTCGTGTTCGTACAAATGTCGAAGGTATTTTTGTGTCGTTGTTACCTCTAACAGTTTCATATCTGTAAGTGGCAAAGTTTAATCTTCGCCTTGATCCCAAGAAAAAACCATACTCACTTTTAGCTTCGATCCCAACCAAAATCTTTGCTACCTGTTAAGAACTGTAAGCAGATCTAACAAGTGCTTTGGCATTGCAGCAGACCCAGGAAATGAGAACCCCTTCCCAAACAGAAATGATTTAAACCATCTTGAATCACCTGATTGCATGGGTCTTGATCGTACAAATGTCGACGGTAAGCTAGTGTCGTTGTTACACCTAACAGTCTCACATTTGTAACAGGCAAAGTTTGATCATAGCCTCGATCCCAAGAAAAAACCTTACTCATCTTTAATTAGTTTGTATCCCAGCCAAAATCGCAGTCACATTTTTCGAATTTTAAGCAGAACTATCAAGTACTTTTGCATTACAGGAGACCAAGCTTTTGAGATCACCCTACAAGCAGAAGTGCTTCAATCCATTTTGAATCAACTGGTTATGTGAATCTTGATCGTATAAATGTCGACGGTAAGTTAGTGTCGTTGTTAGCCTAACAGGGTCAAATCAGTAACTGGCAAAGTTTAATCTTAGCTTCGATCCCAAGAAAGAGCCTTACTCATCTTTAATTAGCTTCGATTCCAACCAAATTCCCTGTTACCTGTTAAGAACCTTGAGCAGATCTAACAAGTGCTTTTGCATTACAGGAGACCCAAGATATGAGGACCCCTTCCCAAGCAGAAATGACTCAAACCATCTTGAATCACCTGATTACATGGGTCTTGATCGTACAAATGTCGAAGGTAAGTTAGTGTCGTTGTTACGCCTAACAGTCTTACATCTGTAACTGGCAAAGTTTAATCTTAGCTTCGATCCCAAGAAAAAACCTTACTCAGTCATGTTTAATTAGCTTTGATCCCAAGCAAATTCTCTGTTACCTGTTAAGAACTGTTAGCAGATCTAACAAGTGCTTTTGCATTACAGGAGACCCAGGATATGAGGACCCCCTCCCAAGCAGAAATGACTCAAACCATCTTGAACAATCTGATTATACAAGTCTTGATCGTACAAATATGGACGGACACGATTACCAGTTGCTCAACCAAACAACCAGAACCCAAAGTAAGACTAATTACGCTTTTAGTGTAAGGATAAAGAGATTAAATTAATTTCTCCAAAGTATGTTTGATAGAAAAATCTCTTGTTATTTGCAGATCTGAGTTGTGTACTTTATTCAAAAGGAACTTATTAGCCAGCACATTCCACGATGCGAGTAAGTATACTTGTCTGACCTGCTATAGGGTGGTTTGTACAATGTTATATGTCTGTTCCTGCCTTTTCTCTATGGACGGTTTAGGCTGGCATGTTGGGCGTGGTCTTTGATCTCTGCACTGATTGTAGGTTCTATAAAGCGTAGTCAGTGGTTGTAGCCGCTATTTCTAAGCGCGTTCTGATAGAGGAGTGATTTTTTACAAAGCAATCATTATTTTCAAAATCTGAGAGAATCTTCTACTTAATGCCGCGGGGATGTTCTTAATGGTAGTCGGCGAGTGGTTACTT
>JAOBRD020255143.1:0-23918 GCA_027575215.2 Hydrozoanthus sils
ATCTAAATGATGTCCATTCTGTGAAAGCTTTTGTTAGTGTTAGTAATTTTGTCTGTTAATAAAACTTTTTTTTTAGCTAAGGGACTGGAATGAAGAACTGCAGTCTGCAAGGGAATTGCCTAGAGAAACGATGCAACAGAGACTTCTAAGAGACAGAGCTATATTTAAAGTAAGCCTAAACATATGTGTCAGTGTATAAGGTTACTGGTTGAGGGAGAGTCTGTTTAAGGACACAGCTTAAGGGTCTGATATTGTTTTCCAAAACTTTCCAAAATTTTGATTATCTGCTGTTAATCAGTATTACTAATTGATTTGCCACTGGACCATTGTAGAGGTTTCAGATTATTAATAAGATTACTACTGTATATTTTGATAACCAAGTGTGAGGTTTGTTCAAGAAAATATTTACCTGAGGTCTTTCACTGTACAGACCAAGTGTAGGCTGAGTGTAGCAAGGTCTGTGTGAGAGACCAGGGGCAAACATTTTCCCGGACAGACCGAGCAAACAAGGTTACAAATATTTAAAACATGGCTTCAGTTTTAGATCAGTAAAAGAGAACAAACAATTTTCTTTGCATGCTCGCATTAGCGAGAAATCCGTCCAATAACTCTCCAGTCCTATATGGGAAGTTATTTGGCCAATCAGTGCATAGGATTTGGCTAATGGTTATTAGAAGTTTGACTTGCAAGGTAATAAAGTAGTTCAAATTTATAATTATTGTTTATGTAACAAAACCTTGATATCATTTTTTCTAATCCAGATTTCAGGTGATTTCGTGGCAGCAGCAACAAGAGGTGCTGTAGCTGTCGTGGATGGAAACGTTATGGCAATTAATCCAGGAGAAGATGAAAAGTAAGAAAACATTGATTTCAAATTATTAGACTAAGTTTACATTTATATATGTGACTTGTAAGGTGGCTCATCATTTTAGAAAATAACAGTGAATTATAAACTTGGCTGGTGTTTCAGTGTTTTCTGTTTTACTGTAGCCAAAAGTTCTGATTATTTAGTGTATGCTTTCTCAAGTTCTATATTGTGCTCTTGTTTATTTGTAGCATATTGTCTTTAACATGAAATTCTTGCTATTGCTGTCCTGATGAAAGATTGTTGTAAGGGACCTCAAGTCCTATTATCTTTTTTCTGTTGAACCATATTATGTCCCTAAATGTTTGCAAAATAAATAAACAATTATAAAGTAAATACTAATTAATATTATTTAGTCTATAGTTCCTTGCCAACTTGAAATAGGTTTTTGTTGCTTTGTTGAACTGATATTGAAATTTTATTTTTTGTCTCCCACCAGAAAGAGAATGTTCATCTGGAACAATATTTTCTTCAGCTTTGCTTTTGATAGCAGAGACCACTATCAAGAAGTTGGAGGTAACAATTGCCACAAAACAACAGTTCATACATAGAGTCACATGATGCACAGGTTTTGTTATTTGGGCTGAACACTGAATGCAACATCTGGATGTTTGACATGTAACATCCAGTAGCTCACACCAAAATATTTATTTTTTAAGTATGATGAATGAGACTTCAATAGTAATATAGCTACTCAGCCTTTGCATTCAATGAACAAAACTGCTCTCAAGAGATATGGGATTCGTACACTCTTTCTAATAAATTGGAGTCTGTTTTTTTAACCAACTAAACAATGAGCGACTACTGACTGATAATTGTAATTGCCAAATAAGCCAAATATTTTTGAATATTAAAATACTTCATGAGCACTTTTAGCTCCTCCAGAGACCTTCCCGTGGTCAGTAAACCGATGTTATGGCCTTTCGTTGGCATTTACAGGAGCTACAACTATTGTAGTATGTTTGTGCTATAGGTATTTAATGTCACCAGAAGTGATATGAACCAAAAAAAAATTACAAAAGACAAGATGTAACTGTTGTCTGTCAGAAACCATTCTTGGCTTTAGATTTTGCTAACCCCCATTAATTATTTGTTTTTATGCAGGAGATGATGCTGCCCATGCAGCTGCTGTAAGTACAAAAAGTTAATGATGTTTACAATAAACTTTTTGACTGAATAGCCAAACATTATATCAGAGTTTACAAATCGTTTTATGTCATGAAAACTAGTCATTGATAAAGAATAGAACAAGAAACTGTGTGAATATTTGAACAAACAAAAGGATTGTTTAATCCTTTCTTCTTCAACAAATTTATCAGTATTACGTAACTAACTTCTCTGTACTCCTACAAAATAGAACATTCTGTTCTGTGAAAATGAAAGTTGATCAAACATAGGAAACTACAGGAAGGCTAAATTCTCCCAAACTGGTAAAATGAAAAGTATGGGTTCTAGTTGGAAGAATTTAGTAATTTGCCATTTGGGGTTTTTAGGAATGAAAGGGTTACGAGAGTTGTAGAAGGAGTTGTTGTAAGTCTTTTTTTGTACGTCCCCAGTTCCACTTTTGAAGTCAAAAGATCATTCATTATTTCTTCCACACTCTTTGTTTTTTCAAACATATCTTTTCTTGACTTAAATGGAATAAGAGTTAAGAGTCAAACCTGACAGGAAAAGTAGAATAAGTGAAAACTTATTTAACATAGTTTAACATAGTTTTTGCATGCAAGTTAAACTACGTATGTTAATAAGTGCATTCTATATAAACATTGGTGTAGCATTTGTAGTTCTTGTAATAAGCATGTGTCTTGCCTGCTTAAGTTTCCAGTTCATTGTTGTTTTTAGTCTTCTCAGCATTTACAATATTTAGTGTTATTTTAACATTCATTTTGCAATATTTTTACTACTAGGTAATTTTTTTCTAGTTTTTATGTTCTGGTGGTCTACCTTGTAGGGTCCTATGGCCTGTTGTAGTCTGCCTCACCGTATAACTTTTTAGGTTATTTAATTTCTATACAGTGAAAGCAAAATAAATAGCTAAATATAAATAAGTATTCTTTTTCTAAATCTTCCAGGGTTTAGATCTCAAAGGAATTGTGGCTTATAACCGAGCTGACACACCAGTAAGTAAAATTGTTGCCAAAGATGATTCCATTATATTTTACAACTTTGTATTGATTTTGAATAATATGACGCTTAGTTTGCTAAGTACCATCTTTGCCTTACTATGCTTGTGTTCAACTTGTAGGGCTTGTTTACCCTTGGAACTGTAATTGTTGACTATCGAGGATACAGAGTAATTGCTCAGTCAATTATTCCAGGTAAGGATAAATACTTTGAAAACGAAAATATTTGGACTACTTTACTTGCAGATCTAAAAACAGGTCCGAAAGTTTAATTGCCTGAAAAAATTAACTTTCGATAGTTTCTAAATTGCTTAATTTTTACTTTTTGAATTAGTATCACAAGATTTGGAAGCCTAGCAAGATGTTAAAAACTCATGTTAATAGACTTTTTAGTAGTTTTGCGATACAATGACAAATAATGATAACTTTATTAAAGTCTCAAATCTTCTAGCCTAGCACATGCCTAGCTAATCGGGGAGATAGATTGTGGGAAGTCAACAAGTTCCTCGTCTGGGTCATAGTTTATCTAGGGACTGGTTATGAAAGCCAACAAACTTCAAAAGGGAAATACAAAGAATGTGCAAAGATGCTTTGTTGTAGGAACGAACCGCGACCATGCACATTCTTTGTTTCAGGTGTTAGTGAGAATGTTTTGACTGGCTACTTGTTTGATTTGCAATTCAAAACCTTTTGTATTTTGTGCACCTTCAGTACTAGTAAACAAAAGAAAACAATGAACAAAGACCGACAACAATGTTTTCATAACCACTCCCTAGATTAACTATGTCTGGATTCATCATTTTAATCAAACTGCCTAACTCCTCTTTGCATATGTGGGGTTTTGTAGGCTTGGTCTTGTTTGTAAACCAGTCGAGTTTTATAGAATAAAAACTTCGTAGTTAAAGTATTCCAAATACTCATTACAACCAACTTTTGTTTGTTCATCAAAAGTACTTGTGGTTTTGTTAGGCTGTTTAATACTTTTTTAGGTTAAATTACGGCTCTAGAATCTATTTAATTTATTTTCAGACAGCAATAGACTGTTGGTCTTTTATGAGTAACAAGAAATTAAAATTAAGAGAAGAATGCTAGATACCTTTACAAACGCTCTAGTAAGCCCCCCCCTCTCCCCCTCTAATAAGCTCATTGTCTAGAGCTTCAAGTTTTAAATAAGCCCCTTTCTAACAAGCTTACCCCCTTCCCTCCTACCTATCTGTTCCAAAACATAAAGTGTATTGTGCCAAAAATATATTTTGTCAAAAGTTGTATCTGTTTCAGTTTTTGAATGAAGATTACTAACACCAGAGGAACTAGTTGCTATAAAACCTGTTTAGTGGCTGGGCTTTATGGTGTGTTTCTGTTTTTGGCTATTCACAATCTTTACAAAGCCCTCCCTCTCCAATAAGCACCCCTCGATAAGCCCCCTCTCTAATCGCCCTCGGTATCTGGAAGGTCATCAAAAAACAAATAATCCCCCCTAGGGGCATATTATAGTATTTATGGTTTGTGAAAACTTTTGCCTATATGCAAACATTTTTGTCCTTGAAAAGTAAGTTGTCTCTCTTGAATGAAATTAAGTCTGTTAAAAAGTATATCATTTTCTGGAATGATGTGCTATGAATATGGTTTCTTGACAGCAATTTGTAGCAACAGTTTAGTTACACAAAAAGGTTGTATCTATTTTTTTAATGGTCTTTGTTTTAATCTTTATTTCATCAGGAATTCTTCAGAGAGAGCAAGAGTCATCAGTTGTGTACGGGTCAATTGATTCAGGGACTAATGTTGCTACACACGAAAAGTTCTTAGAACTGGTAGGTTTAGTTGCAAGGCACCCTGCATACAATGCTTTGAATTTCTTAGTTAGTTCCAATTTATTCCAGCTTAGGAAAGTATCTTTGCCCCTCTTTCAGTCTCAGTATGTAAATTCTCCCATCCAGAATCCATACTTTTCATTGAACAAGGTTTTGAAAGTCTGTGTTGTTCTTTAGATTGCAAGAACAGAACCCCCATGGAAATTGCATGAACAACAGCCTGTCAAGTACTACAAATACTTAGTTTCTCTTTTAGCTTAGATAATTTTAACCTGATGATGCCCTGGTTGAAAACGATTGTTTTTTCAAAACATAATTTTTACCATTTCCATATTTACGAGGAACCCCTTGTATTTCTGAAGCGAGTCCAACTGTTTTGACCTCCCTTTACCAAGAAGTTTACAAGCGTAAAAATTCTAGGCTTGATCCAGACTGTATGACCCACTGTATTGTGCACATATAACATGATCAACAATTCTGATTGTTTCTTTGTTAAAGCAGGACGTCTATGTAGGCTCTGTGAATGTTTTTTTTATGTTCTAAAGTCAGAATTATCCTTTTTTATAGATGAAGCAGTCAGGCAAGTCACTCAGGATTAGACCGCACAAGTAAGTTTATTGAGACATTCCGCTATGTTGCGACAGGGTTTATTTTAATTATACAAGTTACAGTTTTTACAATGCAACTGTTGTGTTTGTCAAAGCTCTAACCTATTGTGTATTAAAAAATTGAAATAGATGTGTAGTTATACAGAAAGGTTTTTCCATCATAATGATTACAGCACTAGAGCAAAAACAGCTTAAGAAGACAGTTTCTCTTGCATTTTTCTGTGTTGTAGTTGAACTTAAGATTTTTTGTAGCAAAAAGTACAGAGGATTTGGTAATATTAAAAGTGTAGCAAAAACAAATGAGTTTTTCTTGTATACTAGAGTGCTGAATGAAGACAATAAGGAAATCGAACTGTGTTCATCAGTTGAGTGCAAGGTTTGTACAGATTGATTTACTTTGATACTACATTGTCAAACTGAGGGTCTATGACTGGCTGCAAGCTTTTGTAGTGTTGTCAAACATTTTGATAATGGTGGTGGTCATGATGCTGACAATGATGATGATGGCTATTGGTGCTGATAATGATAATGACTGTGATGATGATTGTGGTGGTGATGGTAATGTTCTGACGGTGATGATGCTGACAGTGATGATGATGTTGATGGTGATGGTGATGCTGACAGTGAAGGTCACAAGTTTTTTGTTAGTGGTCTTAACTTCCATTGCTTTCTCTGCCCCTACATGAAACTTTTGTTATCATACGATAGTCACTGCTGTCAGCGACCTAAGCTAGTTGGTAGTAATGTTATCAGTTTCAGAAAAATGACAGTAAGGTAAACTGTGTTGTTGCATGAACCTTGACAAGGTTACCAGAAATGAACAAAAAATCTGGTTCAGAATACTTTTCCATGATGAACAGTAGTTTCCAGGTCACCCTTTCTTTCCTTCAAAGTCTATCAGCATCCAGCTTCTTCTGTTTCTAACAATAGAAAACCAAATGAATTGTTTTATGAGTATGATAATATTATATGTCATCCATTGCAAACTCTATAATACATGCAAACTTCCTCTATAAACCTGTTCACACAGGATTAAGTTTTAGGGTTCAAAAACTTTTGTGTGTATACTAAAAGAATTGATGCCAAAGATGAAATTCGAATGAAGTATTTCAAGAATTTACAAACTTGTTACAAGGAAGTTTTAGGAATGAAATTGTTTTAACTATATTCTAATTATTTTACATCCTGTCGCAAAGGAGACATATTGATGCATTTGCTAAGAAATGTGATTATTGCAAGCAGTTTTATGTCAGTTGTTTGTATTTGCTATCTTGTAGGGAATCATCGGTGCCGATGGCCGGCATTACATACTGGATCTTTTTAGAACTTTCCCCCCAGATGCAAACTTTCTTGGAGGTACGCTTATTTGCTCAAAATGAATGTGCATAGAATTTAAGATAGTTTAACTTGGACAAGGGGAAGTCAAAAGATATCGAGAAAGAGAGTTTATGACTTTTATTATGGTTAAATGTTAATTGTTGTTAAATTATCATAGTATTTGAGTTGACCAGACTTCCCTGTTTTAGATGTTGATTGACTAAAACAGCTGTTTGAGAAGTCATTTGCGTTGTTTCATCTGTTCTTTAAAATTTGATTATCTTCATGTTAGTGTTATTGACTTGTACTAACAACTATTCAAGAGCTGTTTGTATAGCGGTCATTGTGGTGTCCCTTGACACGAATACATTGTTAAACATACTGTATTCAGATAATTTTCTTCCACACAGTAGTTAGTATTTGGGTGAAAAAATCTGGGCCCACTGTATCTACTGATTTGGTATATACTAAATATAGATTTCCTATGTAAACCATTGCAAGGCAGCTTATGTAATTGTATATGTTTCAATGTAACAAGTATTAACTCATTATCAAAATGTTTTCTAGTGTTAATGAATTTACCAATTATTCCTTGAATTTAGCTCCAACCGTAACAGTGACGTCAACGAGTGAAGATGCGAAAGAACAAAGGACAATGTTTCCAAGAGCCTTCAGACACAAGCTTTGTTCTTTAAGGCCCGAGCTTATTGAAAGTTTTTTGACGTAAGTACATAGCTCATTAGTCTTGCTTTTTTGGAGGCATTTAAATTAGTAAACATGTGGTACTCTGTGATCTGTTAGGGTTTATTTTGCATATTAGCAGCTTTTACTACCTCTACACTTTCGATTCTTTAAAATTTTCTGATTGATGGCTTAGTCACATTAGGTAACTGCCTCTTTCTGTTTATTTTTGATATTATTAAATCGTGTTGTCTTTTTTAAATAAATTTTGGGGGTAGTGTTAGTGATAGCATTGAAACTAGATGAGTAACAAATAGAAGAAAGTCATATCATATGGTACTCCAAGTGATTCGCTTTAGAGGCATATATTATTCAATATTATCGCAGCAGTTAACTCAAGTTATTTGCCCAAACAAGTTTGATCAAATAAAGGTTATTTTTATTCATTAGATACTGCAGAGTTCTCCCTGACATTTGAAATCTATGATAAAATTTCGAAAGAGTTAAGATAGAGTTTATGGAAAACTGAATGACACTTTTTAAAAGCAATAATTTGCTCAAGAAAAGTAAATGGCGAAAAAGACTCTAAAGTAGCAGGTTGATTTTTCTGGCTAAAAAGGATGAATGTTTGATTTAGTTCAAAGTTTTTGCTGTTTACAGCATTGTTTGAATAATATGTCTGATATAAAGTCATTGTTCTTCGGTTTCAGGTTTAGGTATGTGTTGTTCCTAAAACTAGTGGCAATGCATGTGTCATCAGCAAAACAGAAACAAAACCAGGTTGGTGGTCTCGTGTTTCTAACCATCTCGTTCATGCTTGATTGTCTTCAGTGCATGTGTATAGTTATAACAGCTGCAAAACACTTTACTTTTCATAGACAAAACAAGAAAGTACTGAGAAAGAAACAAAGGCCAAAGATGAAGACAAAAATGAAGCCGATTGTGAAAAGAATGAAGAAAGGGAAAAAGAAAAAGACGCCAAGATAATCGAAGAAACTACCGAATCAGTTGATGTGAAGACCCATGTAAATGGAGATGCAGAAACGATAGACGAAAAAACAGTTGAGGAAAAGATGGCGATATCAGGTGGAAACTTCATTTTATTGATTTACTGAGTTGTCCTTACTGTTTTTTGTATTTTATTTCGATATAGAAAATATAATTAAGTATATTGATACCCATGTTTCCCCAGCACTCACTTCTGCTTGAGGTACAAAAGGGTTGAGTTATATTCTGGGGTATGAGGCTGCCCCGGGTTACTGAGGATTACAGATTTATTGAGCCTATGAGAGACAATTGCTTGCCTGAAGTCTTTAGCAATAACTGAGTTTAAACCACTGTAATTGTGACACCTTTAGGATGATGTAGAGACTCTGAACTGGATAAGTTTAAATTTTATTAATTTGATGTACAGTGAAACCCCTCAAAACACCCAGATAAGATAGACACCCAGATAAGACAGACACCCAGATAAGATGGACACCCAGATAAGATGGACACCAAGATAAGACAAACACCCAGATAAGATGGACACCCATATAAGACAGACACCCAGATAAGATGGACACCCAGATAAGATGGACACCCAGATAAGACTGACACCCAGATAAGGCAGACACCCAGATAAGATAGACACCTCTTTAAAATGGACACCAAATCTTGGTCCCAGCCGTGCGTTATCTCAGTCACTTACTATATTTTAAGTCTTTATAAGCCAACCAGACACCTCTCAAAAACAGACAGATAAGGCTGGTCCTGAAGGTGTCTGTCTTAGAGAGGTCTGACTGTAGTTGACAAGTTACCCCCGGTTGGGTGTACTGTTGACATCAGTTATGACACAATTTTTGACTATGAGTGCTCATTTATCTATCCCAAAAGTTTTAGAAGATTCCTCAGAAACTACAAGCGTGACCTTCCAACTCACTAGCCGTCAGTATAGTGCCACAAAATTTTAATGTTATGCAGTTTGTCTCAACTAGAACGTCGTTCCCCAATCGCATTTTCAATTTATTCAATATTAACGTTTTTTGTTGCATGTGATACAGTTTTGTTATCTTGCAGCATTCTATATATTGTTGTCGTGCAAGATTTTCTACTCAACTCTGCAGTAGGAGGCTTTTTTTAAGTTTCGTCTCTGTTATTTTTCAGATGTGTCTCATGAAGCGATCAAGACTGCTGCAAAAGCTGTGGGCTCGATCAGTGAAACAGATTTTGATGTGCGATTCAACCCAGACACCCACCTACACACAGTAAAACATGCACCGTCAGAGGTAGGAATGGAGTGTTGGTGATTCACTAAACGATGATTTGTTAAGTGATGGTTGATTGAAGCCGTTCATTAGCATGCCGTTGTTGTAGTTAAATGTAAATCATAAATTAAATTGTGGTTGTGGTGCTAATTATTTACTGATATTATGCAATTTTCTCCATTCTTTTTACAAGGGAACTGCATTATCAGTAGATAAACTTTTGATTCAAGACACTTCAGACTTCTTAATTGAAACGGTGATCGTAAAAATGGTAAGTCCCAAGTGTTAAAACTGACAACTTCTGTAAAAATAAAGTTCAGAAAAAACAAATAGGAAAATTGTTCATTTGTGTTTATGGTTACATTTTTTTAAAAATTTGTTGTAAAAGTTTTTCATGTTTTCCCAAGTTAGAACAACACTCTTTTAACACTCTTTTATGAAATAAGTCAAACTATAACAGCTGATAATCCCTGCGATAATGCATGCAGGTATACTCTATTCATATTTTGAGTGCATCACAACAGCCAATCAGAGCTTGCTATTTACCTACTTTATTTTATGACATGCTTGTAACCGATATTTCGTGGTATATTTATAGTGGGTAATTCAAAGCAAAATATTGTTGAAGAAGTGCCCCTGAGCTCTCACAACTCTTAACCTCATTTAGGTTGAAGATTTCATCAGTCTTATTCAAACCCCACTGGATGGTACACAACTGGTGGAAATCATGCATAGTAGGTCAGTATAATTTTTTTAAGTCTATCTTCATCTTTCTTCGCACAATTTCCATTGTAACAAAAAGACAAGAAGTATCAATTGCTTCAACTAAATTTAGGTTACGTTTACATGTGCACCATTCCATGCAATCTTGCGCATAACTGAAACCGTTTTGTGTAACCATCTTTGAATTCATTGCTTCCAATACTGCAGGAGTGGGATCGATTTCTACTTTGTGCAACGTTTCGTGCAACAATTTCAAAGGTGGCTACACAGTGAAATTCTTCCATTGTGTGCAACGTATCATACATTATTGCACCTTGTAGCAGCGCCTTAATTATTGTTGCATCTGAAAAGATTTAGAACTATTAGAAAAGAAAAACCATAAATATGATAATTTGTTTAAAACTGAAACCCTGACGTTTTGTGTTATCCTTAAGAAGTTATGATTTGGGAGTTATAATTATGTCCTACAGTACCACACAGTTGTAACATATAGAGCTGAAAATCTAAATGAAAGACTAAAATTAACACTGACATAGAGCTCTGTTCGAGAAAAACTCTTTGTTTATCTACTTAATTCCAATAGGCTATTCTGTTATCATTAAGAATTTCATCGGTGCAGCCGTTGTCTTATTCTCAAATTGGAAATATTCCACTGTCGTTAATGATAGGGTAGTTCAATATTCTTTGTCACAAATGTGACATTTCTTATCTGCAGTGGCAGTTTCTTTCACTTTTTACAGTTGTTTTCATTAGGACACAGAGATTTCCTGTAGAATGCATCCTATCTTGCCATTTCTCGTGGATTCAGGCTTAATGCTACCCGGCTAAGGGATTTTCTTACGTATGGCCGTCCAGGCGACCATCTTAAAATGCCCTGATCTCATGCAGACCATGCATGCATAAACAAAGGCTCACGAAAGCCAAATTCTAGCAACAGTTCTCCATAATTTCAAGAAAGAAAAATACACGCAAAAGTATATTAGGAAGAAAATAAATCCTGTGATTATTGTGAAATTCTGTTTTGAAATGATTGAGAAAGAACGATTTATGTAGGGAAAAACACTACAGAAGTGCATGCTGTAAGATGCATATACAAAACACAGCCATTTTGCATACTTGAGAATGGGAGCTGTACAGAGAGGCCAACAGGAGTGAAATGTGTCGAGCACACTTCACTTATCTGTGGTTACTTCTAGTATATATAGTTTCAAACACAAAATTACTTGGGTTAAAGTGTTGGCATACTTTACCCTAAAATAACTTGAAATGAATATGAGATTTATATAACTAAAGGCAGTTTTAAAGATAAGGAATTCTTTGCACATTGTCTTCTGTTTAATTTCCCAGGGGAATCAATGCGAGGTACCTTGGAAAAGTCTCCACGATTGTGGCAACCAGAGATGATCTAGCACATGTTCATGTAAGTTCTACCGTTTACGAGAGTGTGGTTTGACATTAGATACCAACTGTGGATGCAAAAACCAATATTGGAACCGAGGAAGTAGTTACTCATTCTTCAAAGCAATTGTTTTGTATCAGAAAATGCTGTAGTACAATTGCTGATGAAATTTCATTGAGCAGAGGTAGTTATTGTTAAGCACGCCAGAAAAAATATTGGAAATTTTAGTTGTTTTTGCAAGAATATATCTTTGCGTTTGGATAAAGGAACTCTGTAATTTCTTTTTAACGATCTTAATGGCTACTCTGGTCAGAAACTAAGAACTGTCGAAGGTCAGTGGAAGACCAAAGTAATCTGTTCTAATAGTAAAATATAGTTGAGGCTAATCTCACTGTCAGACTGCAGTGCAAAATGGAGCAAATAGTATTGAATCGTTTAACTGGCCACCTGTGCTGCATGTGAACTCGAGTTACTTAACTAAATTCACAGTATAAGACCACACACAAAATCTCACCTGTAAACTCGGTCTCATAAAGGATTGAAAGTGTTAAAGTGTCTATGATATGAAATATTTTGTTACGTCAATGGATAGACCTTGCTAAATAAGGAACAGCAATGAAAAAATTCTGTCAAAATCTTTTATGATTCTCGAGATATTAACGTTTTGTTTTCAACTGATGACGTCAGTTGTTGAACAGGAAAATTAGTAACTATTCTGAAGAGATACTTCATCAGCCCAAGTTTGCTTAAATTCATCCAAAGGTTATGGTATGGTAGCAGGTTTTTAAAAACTGGAAATTTGCCAGTCCAGCAATTGATGTCATCAGTCGAAAATAATAAATTTCAATATTTCAAGAACCATAAGAGATTTCGACAATTTTTTTTTCACCGCTGTTTCTCATTTAGAAAGGTCTATCTGCTGAGGTAATAAAATGTTTCATGTCATAGGCACATTAAAGTTGTTTGAGAAATTCTTGTTATTGAGGGCTTGCGTGGGAAAATAGCTCGCTTATTATTGGTGCAAAGTGAGGTTTAAGAAAAGAAATTGTGCACATTTGTATACAACAAAAAGTATTATATGATAAATAAATTATCATTGCCGTGAGATGATGGGAAAAGCTGACGTTTCGAGCGTTAGCCCTTCGTCTGAGCATCACGGCGTCGATAATTTATTTATCATATAATACTTTTTGTGATGCTCAGACGAAGGGCTAACGCTCGAAACGTCAGCTTTTCCCATCATCCCACGGCGACGATAATTTATTTATCATATAATACTTTTAGTTTATTTTACTCGCCAACGCATTTAATAGTTTTTTTTAAAAACTATATACCTAAAGTTTGTATACAACAAACTGTAATCACTAGACCAATAATGCATATTGGTTTAAATGTACTGTTATTACGTTTTAAGACGTCTGGGATTGTGGTCGGTCTTTATTTAGTCATGTTTTGTGTTCAATTGCAGAAAGTTGCTATACAAGAGATGCTTGTGAGAGCGGCAAAACATTTATTCAGGAACTTTATACAAAGCTGTAAGTTCTTTTGATTCTTGTTTAGGTAAAGCCTTTTACTTTCTCCAGCCAGGTATTTCCCATTTTGTAATACACATAGATATATTGTCTGAAGTTTCCATTACGTCTTGGATTTGCATTTCGGTATGCCTTAGCCTAGTTTTGTTTTCTTTTGTTTACTTTTATCTTTTCTGAGACAAATGATACTTATTCTTTTAGCGAGCTCCTTGCTGATTTTCTGGAACTAGAGTACTTGAAGTTGCTACTTCCTGGAAAATCCTGGAATCGGGTTTTCCTGAGAAACTTCTGAATAAAGCTGGGTTACTCTTTAAAGTTCAATATCAGGTGTTAGTAAAATTACTCAGGTGATTATATATAGAGTTTCCGCTGTTCTCATTGGTGGGAGCTGATATACTATGCCGGTAAAATCACCTCATGTGAGGTGATCATGCGAGGTGATATAGCCAGCTTGAGAACAAATTTTCAAAAAGGCCACTTTGCGTTTTTTGGACGTTTCGGAGGAAGAGGTAAACACCATGAAGAAAATGCTATTCTGGAAAACATTAAAGTTTCATTGATTCAAAGCTCGCGATAACACTTTCCAAAGGTAATGTAATATCATTATGAAAACTGTGCTTATAAGAGATTGATAAATTAAAATTCGGAATGGAAATTACGCACGACAAAGCAAATAACAAGAAGAATTTAAATTTCAACTGTTAATATATAAAAACGAACTCTGGATAAAAACGATTGAAAACATTAGCTTTTTGTCTTTCTTTCTACAGTCTTTTTCAAACTATAAAATTTGAACAAATTTTTGCTTGGATATTTTTTCTCTCGGCCGATCACCTGAGTAATTTTACTAAATCGGTTATTTCTCCCCAAGCTCAGTGAATATTTACTTCAAGAGCTGCTTCAGTAGAAAAACATTTACTTTTTCTCTCAATTCTAGCATCCTTAAGGACCTTGTCAGCTGCAATAAGCCATTTTCTTAACTGCTTCCTGGTGAGTTCATAACATGTATTGTTTGCTAATATTGTTAATCATACACTAATTTGCGCTAGAGGATTTTTCAAAAGCTATCATGTATATGTATATGTTGTAAATAACTGATTCAAAGTTCTGTTGAGATGGCGTTCATTTGGTCGATTGCAAGTTCCATGTTATCCATGTTCTCTAAAACAAATGAAACAAAAGTGAAACACAAAAAAAGAAACCCATCAACACATAATAACAACACTTTTCCCTTACCAGAAAAGGATCTTTCAAGGTTTTGAATTGATATAACAGGTTAACAATTCGTGAATGTTTTCTCTCAGTACATGTTTCCAAGTTGTTGCACTGTTTTATTCCACATCCCCACTGAAATGTAACTGTTTTACAGTATGTACATCCCTTGACAGTTTGGTCTATTGATGAATTCAAAATAATTTGTGTTTTAACTGCAGCTTAAAGGTAACCAGCACTCCAAAACTACTTTTGATATGTTTAAAAACATCAGTTTGGGGTTCCAAAAATGTACTTTCTAAAACAAAAATGAGTAAAGAAAGCACTTATCAATCCCATGGAGGCCGCCATGTTGCACTGACGTCTGGTGTCACAACACTAACTGTCAAAAGAATGGGTTCTATTGCCTTTCTGACTGTTTTATTGCTTGCATTTTTCATAAAATTAGAATAAAGGTAGAATAAAAACGTTTTCCTTTTTAAGCAACTTCACAATAAGCTTTCATTTCTTCCATAACAAACTGCAATTTGATCGCGATTAGATTTTACATTTTGTAAACTATCGTTAACGATACGGCAGTGAGGAGCCCTAAAAATTACATTTTTCTGGAATTCAAAGCAGATGGTCTTGAACATATCAGAAAATATTTTATGTTATATTCATCAAGTTGATCAACCGGTTCAAAAGTTCTGACTGGACAACTTCTCAAAAATAATTCTCTTTGAATTTAAATCACAAACACTTGGAACCATAGTTCTTAAAGTGGGTTTGTTTTCTTAGTAGCTGTTATTTTATACTATCAGTTGACATAGTAATCACTCCTTCAGAGTGCTTATCCGAACCCCCATCCGCAACTACCGTCTGAAGAGGTTGTGAACAAGAAAAAGAAGAGCAAAAAAAAGCCATCGAGGTTCGCACCAAGCAATGGAGGTGAGGTTATTTGGAGCTCACTGCATGATTAATTAATCTTGTTATAACAGAAAAAAACTTGAGAGTAGCAGCAAGTTTGGAGAGTAGAGTGGACCCTGATAGGTTAACAAGAAGGGTGATGATGGTATTAAGAGTCGTTGCTGATGACAAAAACATTGTTAGTTGATGTAAACAACAATAGTAGTAAAATTTCTTACCTAAGAAGTGTAGTTCAAATGTTCTTTCTATGTTGTAATAAAATTAAGTTTGTGAAAAAAAAGTGATGCAACTGTCAAGATTTGGAAGTGAATTCCTTTGTTTCTATTGAGTATTTAAATGTTGCACTTCGGCTCGATTTTGAAGGCGGAGAGCAGAATGTTGTTAGTTTGCAAGTGTTAATATATCATCTTTTTACTTAGTGAAAGTACATTAAAGGCTGGTTATACTGTCCCGTCCTTCCAACGTATCTCATTTGCTGATATGTGCACTTTTTTTGCCTTAACAAATGCAACTAGATAGGTGAATGCACTGTTTTGTCTTTACCAGCTCCTCGCTTTACCTAAATGCCCTTTCCTGTCTTTGCTAATCCCTGTCGTGAGCTTATTTTAACTTTCTCTCTTTCTCCATACTCGTAGAGATAAGCTCTACAAACTTCAATGGTGGGGGGCTCTAAAGTTAAGGCTGTAACAGTATTACCTTGTTTCCTCACAGTGTCTGTTGTGGCGTGGGCCGCCCTTACCCCAGATCACTTGTGGAAAATGATAGTAGAGGATGTGAAAAGCAGCTTTGGTTTCGACTTGGAATGGTAATACTACTTACTAAGCAAGTAATTAACGTAGAGTAGACATCCTATTAGCAACCGAGATTATACTTAACACAGCTTGTTACATCGTTAAAATGGAGCTCATGCGGTTTAATAATTCCAGGTCCAGAAAATTATTGAAAAACAGTTGTTTTTGGCTATGGTTTATTACTGGGTATGCTCCACACTTTTTTTTGAAAAAATAATAGTATAGTAAAATAGAGCTCTAATCAGTTGCTTGTATCGCGAAATTCCTTGTTAATACACAGGAAGGATTTCCTTGCATGTTTTGTTTTCAATTCTACAAACGTAGTAACGCGACCAAAGGTTTCGAACAAGTTTCAGATCAGTGACAACTATGCTTACTACGAATGTTTTAACAAGTTCAGGTTAAGAACTCTTTGTTGCTTTTTGTTGTTGCAGCACAAACTTAGAAGAGGTTGAAACGAAATACAAATTACAAAGAATATCAGTGCTAAGATCGTTCTGCTTGAAAACAGGTTGGTGTTGAGTTTATTTAATTCGTTTAGAACAGAGGGCTTCAGTAAAAAGTTAGCTGGGAATACTTAACGCTGTGTACAAGGTTCTTGTAACTACAATAGTCTTTGGCTTTCAAGACTAGCCTTTTTTGTGTAACATTTCCCTGCCTTTTTTTGTATAGTCTGACAGAAAGAACTAGTAATACAATCGAAAACGTACTCTTTTTAGCCTGCATGTGATGAGTTTCATGTTTTAAGCCCTGATAGTGATGGCGGTAGTAATACTATTACTAATAATAGTGTTATTGGTAATAATAGATATAATAATAATGAATGAAGTTACGCCTTAACACCTCATGTTACAAGTATAGGATAGCATCTGGAAGTGTTGACACTGCTACCGTAATAATAATGAGAATGATAACAATAGTATTAGTAATATAATGTGTCTTAATAACTCTGAGGTGAAATATATTTATCTCTCAGGTTACAGTTAAATAACCATGTGTGGTGCGCTGAAATATTTGTTTATAAAGTACCGTACAATACTAATATGTTCCTCCATCTCGTTTCTCGACTGTTAACCTGCCAAAGCCCGATTTTGTTCGACTCACTAAGCACTCCTAACCTTTAGACCAGTGCTTGAAACGCTATAACGAGACCATTCTTTTTTCCCTTATGGATTGGTTGATTAAGTAAATGTTCAGCAGAAAATTTCCATAAAATTTGGCAGTGAATGGGCTAGTTTACGCCACAACGTAGATTTCCAATTTAGGTTCCAATGTAGGTTGCAAATTTTTGTGTCCCTTTTTCTTTAGCTTTTTCGTACTCATTCGATGTAATTAAATCACTTCTGTTCAGGTATACAGGTACAGTTGAAAGAGTACGACTTTCTCTGCCAAGTGAGGAAGCAAGCCACTTTCCAAGAGGATGACATACTAAATATCTTCCCCGTGGTTAAACACGTCAGTCCCAAGGCAACAGATGCAACAGCTGTGTTTGAAGCCGCACAGGGGAGACTGCAAGCTGGTAACTATATTTAGAAAGTTCTCTCTAAGTAGCCTCAGCATACATGTGTTTGCAAAATCCTTTCTCGAGCAAACGGCCCATTGGACTGGTGCTTATCACCAGTTTCTATAATGTTAAGCGGATGGGAATATTTTGACTCCCCCTGGACAGGTCACTAATCCATCCCAAGTTAGCCCCCAGCAGAAGCTGGTACTCATTTATACAGCCAGTCGACTGGAACAAGTTGGGTAAGTCTTGCTCAAGGACATAAGACATTGGTCTGACTGGGGTTCGAAGTCATGTCCCTAAGATAATGAGTCGAACACACTAACTGCTTGGCAGCTGCACACCGCAGTATATGTGTATAAATGAGATAATTTTATGTTTTAGGCAAATATGTAAACGTACAACAAGGAAAACCTCTAAGAATAGAAAATAAAAAGCATAAGATAGATGGATTTGTAACATTTGTTTTCTTACATGTGTTTCCTTTTGTTTGTTACACAGGCTGTCTTGCGGAGGCTCATGATTTGATGGTTGACAGTCTTAATCTGTTCCACCAAGTGTACGGCCCTCTACATGTCGACATAGCTACCTGTTACAGGTAAGACCATCCTAAACAGGCCCGTAGCCAGTATGAGGTGAACCAAACATTTTGATAAGTATATATTTTTACAAAAAATTATGTCCTGAATTTGTATATTTGGTGCATTTCCAGCGATTGTAGGATGATTATTTGAAAATTTTCTGGGGGAACATGCTCCCGGCCCCCACTGGGATTTTGAAGAATTCGCTTCTGCCTACAGTAGTTGCACGGCCAAATTGGTTTTCGTACTTCCTCCTTAATATTTTCTCCTGGATGCAGGCCTGCAAGATCATTCATACTTTTTTTTGAGTAATCATGCTTTCGTTTCCAAGAGGAGCATATGGAATCAATTGCCGCTTTTTCAAGATTTCAAGCCATTGTTGTTATTGGCAATCTTTTCCTCAGTCTTACACAAGTTGCGTCCACTCAATGACTTCTACTGATTTGGCATTTTGCATTTTGACCATTAACCTCAACAGAACCATGCTTTCCAGCCATCAAAACCTCAGAATTTGACTTGGAGATTTTCGTGTTGTTGCAGACCAGTTTCTTATCAACTTCTTTTTTTTCTATCGCAGAAACAAGCACGACATTGTTGAATAAAATTAATGTTTATGTGTGCCCTAATACCTTCCTTGGTACTGTACATGAACCAGAAAGGTCGTGGGAAACACAGTACAGGAACAAACTAGTTCTGTAGCATCACTCTCTTATTATACCACTGTTGTCTTAGGTTTTGCGTTGCACCAGCTTCACCTAATCCTCATACTAAACGTCTTTCAGATCTATTGCCAAGCTGCACTACTTAGCAGACGATCCAGTTCAAGTATGTAGATTTGCAAGCATATAACTCATAGTGTTTCAATAGTAGTATGTTTGTAACAGTAGTGTTTGTGCATGGGGAGACATAAAGTGTTAGATGTGATACTTTTCTGCCTAAACGAGTGCTGAGACCGTGTTTAAGCACTCCTTGAATATCATCATAAAATTGCTTATAGCGCTGGCAGATGTTATGAAAAGAGCAAATCATAGCCAATGACCAGGGGTCAATCAAGTCCTTTCTTCTTCTGTCTAACACTCTAGCACTTTTCTTAAAATCCTAGCCCTTCCCAGTAGAGCCGTTTGTTATTATTATTATTACTATTATTATTATTGTTGTTGTTATTGCTATTATTATTATTATTATTATTATTATTATTATTGTTATTATTATTATTATTATTATTATTATCTTTGTATTGCCCAGTAAAGTGACAAAAGGAAAAATTACGCTTTTTTTGAGTACTAATTCTTGTTAAAGATGATTGTTCTCAGAAAGTGGAAAAAACGAATTAATATTGCATCGTTACGTTTCAAATCTTCTTCACCTAATTCTTAATAACGGTAATTGTTCCCTAGAAGAAAAATATCGCACCCATGGGCTTTTTTGAGTTCTATCTAATGCTTGAAAAATATAATGATAAATCCAGTTGTAACTTTGCAAAAAATTACGCTTTTTTTGAGTACTAATTCTTGTTAAAGATGATTGTTCTCAGAAAGTGGAAAAAACGAATTAATATTGCATCGTTACGTTTCAAATCTTCTTCACCTAATTCTTAATAACGGTAGTTGTTCCCTAGAAGAAAAATATCGCACCCATGGGCTTTTTTGAGTTTTATCTAATGCTTGAAAACTGTAATGATAAATCCAGTTGTAACTTTGCAAATTAGAACGTGTTGAAACAATCATTAGAAAAATACTAGAATTGTTAAACAGCCGGTAGAACATTGTTACTAAAGGAAGTTTGCTTAAATGATCAAGAATATTACTCATTGTCAAGGATATCAGTATTCTCTTATAATTTTTTTTAAACCATGATACTAGCATTTATTTACGCAAACAGTTTAGTTGGAGTTCAATCAATTTTTCTTACTTGTACGCATTTCAAAAAATGCTCGACATGAAATGCTTTAGGATTCCCTCTCTATAATTGTCATTTTTGTGCTTTAGGTGCTCTGTCTTTTCCTTGATTTTTACTAATCAACCTTCCTTTTCATGTCCTTCATAGGCCGTTTGCTATCAGAGGAAAGCTGTCATCGTCTGTGAGAGAGTATTTGGCGTTGACCACCCAGAGACAGTTATTGCCTACGTAAGTCGCCTCTGAGACCAGTTGTTTTCAAGTGGATTGTACATCGTAGTAGAAGCCAGCTAAAGTTTTTTGATAACAAAGAATGAGGAAATGAAAGAAAGTTGTTACCAATTCATTCGAGAGTAAAGCTCGTCATTTCTGACGTTAGGGAAGAAGCAATTATTTTAGGTCATCAGTGAATGTTAAAACATTTTTGCTTTGATCGCCCAAGGTTTTAGACTTACGTTTTCAGTTATTGTACAAGTATTGTGTCCGAGACATAAACCTTAACTTCAGCATTCGATAATTTAAAGATTTAAGTCGGCTTGAAGTAATAGAGTTGATGAAATGAAGTTATTATGTAGTCTGCCCCTGTACACGCCCCTCCAGCCAAGTGGTAAATGAGTTACGTTTTGCAAAGTTAGGGGATACCCAAGGTTTTTTTTTTCTGTAGAGGGCTTGATTTTATATCCTTTATTCTAACCACAAGTCCCGCCCGGTTAAGCATTAAGTTGTGCCATTGTTTAATTACATTTCCATACTATATAGGTACATTTGGCCCTCTATTGTCACAATGCCAACATGCCGTCAGTTGCACTAACACTGATGTACCGAGCTCGTTACCTGGCCCTGCTGGTGTTCGGAGAGGGCCACCCAGACATGGCTACGTTTGATGTAAGATATATCTGATTATTCGTTTGTCGCTATTGTGCCATTTCCAACAACAGCCATTTTCCATTCCTTCTTGTACTTTACCAGCAAGCAATGCGGGTCATCTTATTAGAACGGAGGTAGTACTCCACGCATTTCTTTCGTAGCTTTTTTTTTTTTTTTTTATCAGAGTTTACTAATGGATCATTTAGCAAACAGATTTTCCAACCTCTCTGGATGGGAAGGATGATTTATATACGGGAGTTGTTAGTTTGGTATGCGGTGGAATGTTAAAGCAATTACGCCTCATTAGTTTACCTGTTTCAGTTTGATGTGTTTTTTGTTTAATATTTTTAGAGCAACATTGGTCTTATATTGCATGGGCAGCGGGAATTCAAGATTTCGGAGAAGTTTTTAGAAAAGGCTTTGGACGTACAGCTAAAGTGAGTTGTTTGGTAGAAAACGTCGTTTTGGTGGTTCATTTAGATGACAAACGTTTTCGATTCTCGATCAATTAAAACCATGTTTCAGCTATTTTTATTATTTTGTTTGCTTTCAATTATCTTTCTTCTTGAAATAAACAAAAAGAAAGTTAGGGGAGAAGATTAAACTCCCCCTCTCTCTACCGACATCTCCTCCTTCCTCTTTTGGACAAACTATTGAATTAAATAAGTATACATTTTTCTAAGTGTGGCCTTGTTATGCATTTAAAGGTATCATGGAAAAGAAAGCATACACAGTGCTATGAGGTGAGTGTCACCTTTATCAATGATCATTTGAATAAGTCGAGTATTTTCAATCAACTTGATTGAAGTATTGAAGTAGAAAAAAAAACGCTGTTTTACCTTGTTCGGAAATACCACATTGTGTTGTTTGTAAATAACGTTGGTGAGCGAACGGAAAAAGCCAATCACAACCATGAAATTTGTAGATACAGGGTTCGAAGTTGCCACCTATAGGTGGCAAATGCTACCAAAAAATGAATGCTGGCTACTAGATTTTTAGAACTTGTAGTCAGCGGGCTACTACAAGATTGTGTGGAACCTTTATGACTGAACAACTAAGACTAAAAAGTTATTTCTGTTTCTATGATAAACAATGTGTTGAACAATTAAGCATAACTTTCTTGGGCTATCAGATCTGGTAAAAAAAATGCAATTATTCTTGCACACTCAGCTACAGATGCGGGGATATAGAACGGATTACACGTTAAAAATTTATATGGCTACTAAGACTTGTGTACAGGCTACCAAAGTTTTCCCTCTGGTACCCAGCAGGATACTGGAAAAAAGTAATTTCGAGCCCTGAGATAACGTAACAACTGAAAGTGAGAAAATTTGCGGATGTTAAGTATTGTCTTCCTACTTGTCTGGGTGAATGTGCCGGGACAGTGTTTTGCCATTCAAGTTATGGATAACCTTAATCATAAACAGGAAGAGTAGTCAATGTCTTCATTTGGTTTGACAAAAAGATTTGGTTCTTTCCAGCTTTCATCTGGTGGCAAGAGCTAAAGCATGTGTCAGTGATTTCCGAGCTGCCTTACAAAATGAGAAATCCGCCTACGGAATTTACAAGACCAAGGTAATTTAAATAAGTCGTAAGTATGTCAGTGTAAATATGTAAGTAGAAATGAAAGTGTCATTAACAGTTGCTCGTTGCTAGGCGATGTTTTCTGTGAGCAGTAATCAGAGATGACTTTCATGGCTGATTCACTTGCTCGATGTATGTGAATGAACTTGTAGGACTCAATATGAATCCGTTTAGTCTCTGCAAATTCTCTCAACTAGGGCCGATGCTTTCATGTTATTTTGCTGGGTTAGTTACCATTTGGGGGTCAGTGCACCTTTATGTTTTGCTGTTCTCTTTGTGTTTCACTACCTCAGTTGGTCACTGGTTTAAACTTCGGTGTGGATCTCTTACTGGCCCTTTGCAACAAACGTGCTTGAATCATTGAAAACTAAACAGAACAATGATCTCCAGCCCCTGATATTATAGAATTACTGCTTTGTAAAAGGAAAAGGCAGAATAGCAACGCTAGTTGGTTTAGAAAGGAAACTGAAAGGATTTCTCCTCCCCATACGTTTTTCAAAATAGCTATTGCCGCCATCTTGATAATATAAGACGTATCTAAACTGCATTTGGGTAATAGACAGTGTGTAAAGCAGCAGTAGATAATTTTAATCTTGCGTAGATGAATGAATAAAATGGCATCGGGTCAGCTCCTCACAACCCCCAATCCTAATCCCCCCAACCCTCACCAAACCTATTAAACAGTTATACATCCGGGGCCGGTCGTTCAAAAGCCGATTAACTTTAAACCAGGATTAACTATTAACAAAACCCTTTTGGTTGCCATGCTAATTAACCCTGGATTAGGGCTAATCGTCTTTTCAACAACTGGTCCCTGGGGTCATTGGGTGATACATATTCTTGGGGTTCCTATAGCTCTTTCTTTTTTTTTGGAAGGGGGGATGATTTGCAAAAACTGTAAAAATGATCGAGGCACTAATGATTAACGTTTATCAAGTACATAATCTTGTCTGTCTTTCTTCCTTCTAGTATGGTGAAAATGATCAACGAACCAAGGAGAGCTCGGAATATCTTAAGCAATGCACCCAACAGGCAGTTTTAATACAGAAGAAGGTAGGTTGCTCCAGTCTAACACATCAAATATTGCTGGAACAGATGAAGTTCGACCCAGTAACTTCTATCCTAGAAAATCGCTTCGTACAATTTTTGTTAGTATCATCGCAAAATCGCGTTAATAGATTGTTTTCTTTTTGTATGTTATTTATTTGTATAATAATAATAATAATAATAATAATAATAATAATAATGATTATGATGATGATGATG
>JAOBRD020255247.1:0-18980 GCA_027575215.2 Hydrozoanthus sils
CATATGGAACCGGAGAACCCCCCCTCCCCCCTCCCCTCCCGTTCCCCGGGCTTACGAACCAAGTGTATGATTTGTCAGATCAGTTTAACACAAACTTCTTTTTTGGCGCACAACTAAATTAAGCAAAAGCAGGGTTCAAGGGCTAGGCGGGTCCGAAGAAACCTACATTGGGTAAGGAAAGTTTGCAATTCTTCCCTAAAGAAAATTTACTGTCGGAATTAGAAGCAATGACGTCAACACTTCCGGTTTGGCAGGAATTCTCGAGATTTTCGGCTTCGTTTCCTGGTATCCAGTTACCTTATGAAATCAACTGGACAATAGAAAAATGTTGGCAAACAAAGTTGGTAGGCTTCCATTTTGTTTTCTGTTTTTGACCAATTAAAGTTGAAAAACAACACAATTGATTCATGGGGGTGTATTATTGAACAGGCTTTTGGTTTGTTTATTTGCATCTGATTTAGTTTGTGCGAGAGGAAAACACAGAAAAAGTGTTAATATATTGAAACTTTTATCACCATCATAAGGGCGAGACGGAGAACTTAAATGCGTTTAATCAATGCGTCGCTTAGTCATAAGACACTTACCCTGTTAGATATAGTGGGATATTACATTGGTGATGGAATTATTGAGAAAATACAAAGCTAGCCAAGGTCGTTATTTTTCAGTATCAAGTGAAATTCTTTTCAGATATTTGTCCCTCCAACAAACAGGAGTCAGGTTGACGAAGTTTACAACAAGATGACACTTAAGGGCTTAAAGAAAATCTGTCCTAAGGTACATTCTTACACATTCTTCTATGGATCTTAATTCTTGCCCGTGCGTCGACGTTAAGAGGTTGCCTGGGGAAAAGATGCTCGGTTCTTGTTCTACCATAAAATCACCTAGGGCAAGACGGCTCAATTGAAACGAACGAGGAAGCACGCTGCTAGTTGCGTTGCTAGGATATACACAAAAGGGTTATTAGTATAGGTAATCACACGACTTCGAGTTCAATTTGTAACTAGTTTGCACGAGTGGGTTTTTTCAAAAAGTATCAAAATTATACGGGCTAGTTGCAATTTGAACTTTTTAAAAAACACACGAGTGCAAATTATTCCAAAATTAAACGAGAAAATTCGTGTTATTACTTTTTAATGATATGCACAGCAAAATTATAGGGCAAGTACGGAAAGAGTTTCTAATTAGCATAAATGGGACTAGCTTCGAGAAAGAGTAACATTAGTCGAGTTTGAAGTCATAGTCATATTCGTCATCGCAAACGTAGTCGAAGTCGTAGTCCTAATCGTAACCTTATTTGTAATCGTATTCGCAGAAGTCGTAGCTACAGTAATCGTAGCAGTCGTAGTAAAAGTAATGGTAGCAGTCGCAGTACTTGTAGTTGTCGTAGTAATCGTAGTCGTCGTAATAGTCAAAGTCTTCGTGGTCGTCGTAGTCGTATTCCAAATCATCGTAGTGGAAATCAAAGTCGTAATGGTTGTAGTCGTAGTAGTCGCACTCCAAGTTGTAGCCGTACTCCAAGTTGTAGCCGTACTCCAAGTTGTAATCGTAATCGTGGTCGAAGTTAGTCGTAGTCGCATGTAGTCATAGTCGTAGTCGTAGAGTAAATTGCACTGAACTAAACTCTTTTTGCACTGATTTAACTCTTTGCACTGTGTTTACGAAAAAAGGCACTGCTATCAACCATCCAGAATTGAGAAATTTTGTTGTGTATATTGTTAGTATAAGTAATAGCATGTTTTGTAGTGATATTTGGCATAAATACCAAGGAAGATGTTTTCAAACTTGTCCCAAATTTCTTTCGCTGCGCCCGTGAAATTTTGTTTAACAATTTTGAAACATCACGAGTGGTATTTATGCCAAATATCACGTACTATTATTTGTTTATAATATAGTTTATAACAAAAACCTCTAAACAAAATCTTTTTATAAATATAAACAAACCAGTGCCGCGTTAGCGGCAGCAGATGACGTGATGCCACGGTCACAGAGTTGAAACTTTTGTTTTCATCGAGTTGAATGAATTGTTTTAGCTACAATGAACTTTGGCAAATCCTTGTTTATGAAACCCGCTATTCGTTCATACCGACACTTCATAAAAGTTGGCCGCCAAGTTTTTTATTTGGCGGTTTGAAGACACTGTTTTTCATTTCCGAAGTTTGCCAAAGTTTAGTTGAATAAAAACAAAACAAAAAATATCGAAGTGATGGCCGGCAGAAAACAACTTTGTGATTCAAACAAACATATACTAACAGCAGTTCGTCTCTATGGATATCTTTACTTCAAAGTTTTCAACTTAGAGAAAACCAGTGAAATCTGAATGAAAGTTTTGAAGCAGCGGCTGCAATGTCGCATGAACGAGCATGACAAGTGTATAATTCATTTTCACAAATAATTCACTGGCAATTCCGTACCTGTAGCTGGAAGAAACTTTATTAAAAGCTTTTCGACTAAAATTAACCTTCTCCAATCTTGTTGTCGCTTTCAACATTGTCAGCTATAAGGCTTTCATTTTTTTTCAGCCGAGACGCTTGCAAATGTTACGCCATTTTCTCAGAAGAAGCATTTGTTGCCATAGTGATTTTGAAATACCATTCTCAAACGCTTGAAATACCACTCCTCATGAGCTAATTAACATACTAAAGACACTTAAGTTTTAGAAAATTTTGATTTCTCTAGAGGTTTTTAACCCAGAATTAAGTACAGGTTGGCAGCTTTTGATAGCTAGCCATTCCAGGAAAAGCAAAGCTAGTGTTCTATTTTCCAAGATTTATCAATAACAGTGATATTTTTACGTATTGTTTGAAGATGAACATGGAAGTTCCTTGGGTTTACTCTTGTGTTATATTTCTTCAAATTGTAGGATGGTAATTGATTCATGATTATTAAAAACGATAGAAATTTGAGTCATCTTTAGTCAGTATCCGTATTTTTTTTTTCTTTCAGATACCTTGGCAAAGCTTGTTCAATTACGTGTTTGCTGGTATCGCGAAAATACAGGACTCGGAGGAGATTGTTGTTTATGCCACTCAGTATATTGCAAAACTATCAAGAGTTCTTGAAAACGCAACTGGCGAGTAAGTTCGTTATTTACAACCATTCCATTCTTTTGTCAATAACTTTTACTTTCTTAAGTTTAGCTGAAAACTCGCCAAGTTTAGGTTCGCCAGACTAAAAAATGAAAAACACTTGTTGAAATATTAAGACTTTGAAGTAGCTCTTTTGTTGAGCTAAATTCCAAAACATTCGTTAATAGTCATTGAAAACTGGAACTCTTTGATAATCAGTAAGAAAGAGCATATTAAGTAAACTAAAACAACAAGATTCGGCATCCTCTTGATGCAATTATCAGGAATAAAGAATCTACGGTGTTATACAATGGACTAAAAATTCAAATAACTTTATGCAAAAGAGAAAAGTTTCGCTACGTGAAAACTAACATACAGTTGAACCTTGTATGTTAATTGATTCGGTAAAGAAGCACAATCAAACCCGTCAAACCTGCAAGAGTTCTGCTTATACTTAGAGAACTTCTGTTTTTTTTTCTTAGAAAATTGAACAAATCAAAATCTTCAGCGGGAACCTATCGCTTGTTCAGTCTAACTCTTGTTGCTATGATTATACAATGGTGTGCATGTTTTTGATATTTCAATGTAAACTCGTCTTCTTCTTAACTTCTTATAGTTCTTTCAACAATGAGTGTTCAGAGATAATTTTAAACGTTATTTCCTTTCGAATAAAAAGCATTAAAAATAGCAGGAACTATTTACCGTTTGAATAACAGTCAAACGGCTGAAGCTCGATTGGATGAGTTCGGTTGGTCCTTTTCTTCAGTTAGATTTTGACTTATTCAACTGTTCGTTTTATTTATTTCATCACTATTTATTTATTATTAGATTCACAATTTAAATCTTAATCTGATAAAGAACAAACGAACCAATATAGAGTGAAAAGGGATAGGGTACGATATAGAAAACTTAGAACGTGCCCTTTAAAAAAGGAGAAAAAGAAAGTGAGCACCAAAAAAGTGAAAAACGAGTAAGCAAAAATGTCCTACTTTAAAGCTTCCCCCCTCCCCCGACTTAAGCTCCCCCGCGTATAAGCCCATCCATTTGCCAGCGAATATTTTGTTGCGGATATTAGTCCCCTGGGTTTAAGCCCACCCCTCCCCCGTTTATAAGCCCATCCAAAACCCCGTATGAAGTTATATAAGCCAAGGGCTTAAAAGCGGGATTTTAGGGTAAGTCGGTTATATAGATGTTTTTTAATTAAATTTCCCGTTCATTATGATCCACACATGCCAAATGTTTTAGTATGTTAGCTTTAATTCGCTTCTCAGAAACATTGTTTTTATTCCGCTTGTAACCCCCCCCCGAATATAAGGTCCCCCGGCCCACCTAAAACCCCTTATGAAGTTATGTAAGCCCAGGGCTTTAAAGTGGGATTTAACGGTAAAGGATATTTTTAAATAAAAATTTTGATAGTAATGTGAATAAAAACGTGATTGAACAAGCAAGAACTTTCTGTTTTATTACCAGGGATTTGAACACCTACATGGTGTGGCAAGTTGCTAACAGTTTTGCTCCTCTGCTATCAAACGATTTTCGAGCGGCGAAGGAAAAGCTTGACAGCGTGCTGCAAGGGACGAGCAAGTCGGAAGATCGGTGGAAGAAATGTGTAAGCAGCACAAATGAAGCAATCGGAATGTCGCTTGGTAACCTCTTCGTACAGGAAACTTTCCAAGGATCCAGTAAAAAAATGGTGAGGTGTAGAACAACATACATGCATGCATGCACTTTTAAGTACTTGGTGTTACGAACATAAAGTGGAACCCCGTTAAAAGAAGACAACCATTGTACTAAGGAATAGCGGTCTATCAATGTGGTGGTTGGTATAATGGAATTCCTAGTCTGAACCTCTAGTAGTAGTGTTTGTGCTACAATACCGTGTACCTTCTTTCACAAAAACTTTATTTTAAACAGATTTTCTAAAAATAGTAACTGACGTGTAAGTTTTGGGCCGTTAGTCGCGCCCTTATGTAGAATCAGTGAACGCTTTAAGAAATCTAGAACATTTTAGCCTTGAAATCAATTGGCAACTAGCTTGACTGGCAGTGCAAAATCGAAAACAGGTTACATTTATTAAAGACTCTTGTTTTCGATTCTTTTTATAACTTGTTAACAAGGCTGTGGAAATGGTTGACGGAATCCGTGCAGCGTTTAAAAGCAGTCTTCCCACCCTCGGCTGGATGGATGAGAAAACAATAGCAGCTGCCATAGATAAGGTATGCCATAGATAGGGTATGCCATAGACAAGTAGGAATGCCATAGATAGGGTATTCCCTTGTTTGTATGCTGTATAAGTCTTCATATAGATGTTTGAGTCCCTCAAAAACCAGTGTATATATATTGGACTTTGTGTATGTTTGCTTGTATATGTATCTGTTTGTATATGTGTTGACTTGCTTACTCAGGTTCTTAGCTCCATGCGGAGCTTTAGACCATCAACCATTGAGCCCCATCGTACCCCACTTTGGGCCTTTCTACTTACACCTGACCATGGCATTCAAAGTATCTTCATTTCTGTCTCGGTGTCTCTCCTTCAGCTGTTCCTTGACTGATCTGTTTTCCTTTGCCCTGTGGGTTCCATGTTAGAGCTTGCCTCGTTATGTAGGTCCAGTATTGTAATGTATATGTTTTTTATTTGTCTCTTGAGGGGCTTTAACGTTTACGGTATCTTCTTCACCATGGCATGCAGTTAGACTCGCCATTTTGGTGGAATAAAGTTCATCAACAACTCGTGACTATTTTATTGCAGGCAGATGCCGTGGAGGATATGATAGGCTATCCTTCGTACGTTCTTAAACCAGACCAGTTGGACAAGAAATATGAACAGGTACTTTCTGCCATTTGTTTGAATAGCAAGAGGATTTTAGTCAAAAATTTTTAAAATCAATTTCTGGAAATTTGAAACTTCTTACTAAACAAACGTTCGACTGAAACCATCAGTCTTCATGGTTGGTCACGTGGCAGTGTTAAAGAACCCTCCACTGTATAACATTATTGGTCTCAAATAAAACTTTTATCAAGTCTGTGTCCATCTCGGCAGCTCAAGTTTGATAACTCTGTGCGTATAACTAATTCAAAGCAATTTAGTTTGATCAATTTTACGGTTTGAATTTCCCGCACACCGCCATTTTGAAATGTGACGTAGCTTGGTTGCCGTTCCAGTCTCCACTCTTGATGAATACAGTAGCAATGAACGAGAGGAGGTCTGGCACTTCAACCAAGTCACAATTCAAAATGGCCGCGTGCGGGAAATTCAAACTGTAAAACTGATGAAAACAAATTGCTTGGCGTTGGGTAAATGCACAAAATTATCAAACTTGTGCTGCTGAAATAGACATAGACTTGATAAAAGTTTTATTTGAGACCAATAATGTTATACAGTGGAGGATTCCTTTATTTGTATTTCTAAGATAATTTTCGTTAAGATTTATGTGGGATTTTGAAATCAGCGTTGGATAAATACTTGGATATTTTATTTGATATTATTAGGAAAACTACACCTGTGGAATAGCCACAAATGTAATAGAAAGCCGAAAATATCATCTTTTACTGATCTAATGAGACAAAAATATATGACTGAACAATATATTGCGAAGAAAAATATTTACGACAAAGAATTCAAGGAAAAATGGGGTGTGACCTCGAAACTATTTTCGAGAGATTTCAAGAATACATGAAAATGATAGAAAACGAACAGGGGCTTTAGAAGTATTGAGTGTTAGGTATTAAGTTTTATTTAAGTATTGAGTATTAAGTATTAAGTAATTAGTTAAGTATTGAGAGAGTATTAATGTTTGTAGTGGTTGCTAATTCAATTTCCTATATGTTAATTACTGCACTATTGTCAGAATTAAAGGCAAATAGGTATTAGAAGATTACTTCAAACACATCTATTAGTTAAATTTTGTCAATACATCCTCCTAAATGGATTTTTAGTTATATACTTGATTTGATTTTACATCCATTTTAGCTGAAGTTCCAGCCGAACCAATACTTCAATAACTGGAGAAACGCATCAAAGTTCTATATGAAAGAACAATTTGTGTCCCTTAGAAAACCAGTTAACAAGAAAAAGTGAGTTGATTCAATTGTTGCAAAGCACCGCTTTAGACTATTTATTGCTTGCTAACTTTCTTGCTTATATACTTAATTACCTACTCACGTACCTACTCACTTCGTTGGGGAACATCGAAAAGCAATGACAGCTTCAGTGACGTCTTTGATGGGCACCCAGGCCAAACTCCGAAGCGCAGATTCGCCCGCACTGAGGGCAAGTAAATTCTGCATTTGGCTTCGTGACTCTCTCTTTCCTTCGTCTCCTCTTCTCGTCAACTCGGTCAAGTCTTCTGACTTCAAGATTTAAGGTTCCTTTGTGGATGGCTTGCCTCCATGCTGCCCGATCACTTGCTATTTGTTCCCATCTTTTAACTGGAATGTTGCATCCTTTAAGGGAACTCTTCAGTGTATCTTTATACCGCTTACGCTGTCCCCCCTGCTTACGCTTTCCCATAGCCAGTTCCGAGCAAAAGACCTGCTTTGGCAAGCGACTATCTTCCATCCGTATAACATGTCTGGTCCATGGAAGCTGTGCTTTGGTGATTGACGCTTCGACGCCAGGAGCCTCGGCATGACTTAGGACGTCTTGGTTTGTAACTTTGTCCTTCCATGTGATGCCTAGGATCTTATGCAGGCAACGGAGATAGAATTGATCAAGTTTTTTGAGATGTCTTTTGTAGCATGTCCAGGTCTTGCATCTATATAAAAGTGTGGGCAGAACCACACCCTATACATCTAAACTTTTGTCTTTGCACTGATGCCACTTCTCTCCAAACTCTTGTCCAGAGGCGGTCAAACGAGCTGCTTGCTTTGGAAAAGCGAAGCGACATTTTTTGTCAAGGCTTGCGTCTAAGGTAAGACAGCCGCCGAGGTAAGTAAAAGTCTCCACATTCGACAGAGAAGCATCTCCTATGGCGATGGATAGCTCAGGTCCCTTAGTAGCAGGTGCTGGTTGGTACATGACCACCTCTTAGTGCTTATTGAACACCAAAGGAGTTAGTGGCTGAATCGAAGCCAGTCATCAGCAAACAAAAAGTCACGAACGAGGGCTTCGCGCACTTTTGTGCGGGCTTTTAGACGCCGAAGATCGAAAAATCGGCCGTCAGTTCTGAATCGAATTTGGATGCCAGCAGTTCCTCAAACATGAGGCTGAACAAGGTTGGTGTCAGAACACAGCCTTGCTTTGCTCCATTCAAAACTGAGAAGGGTTCAGATAAGTCGCCATCGTGCATCACTCAAGCCTACATACCGTCATGAAAAAAGCGGACTATTCTGACGAAGTTAGGAGGACAACCAAGTTTGGCAAGGATGGACCAGAGACCTGGTCTACTGACAGTATTGAATGCCTTAGTAAAAGCATGTAGAGATCTTGGTGTTGTTTCGCACATTTCTCTTGCAGTTGAAGAACTGTGAGTATCATATCGATCGTACCTCTGTTCTTTCTGAAACCGCATTGACTTTGGGAAATCGGACTGTCAAACAAATGCTTACTATCCTGTTTAGAAGGACAGAAGCTAGGATCTTTCCTGCGATGCTAAGAAGGGAGATACCCACGTGGTTGTTGCACACAGATTTTGCACCTTTGTTCTTGTAGAGGTGGAAGTTGTTTGCGTCATTTTCCCAGAATAGCTGAAAAAGGTACACGAGATATTTGGTGAGGGCGTGACCACCCAGTTCGTAAACTTTTGGAATGATTCCATCAGGACCAGGAGCTTTTGCAGACTGTAGCTGCTCAATGGCCTTCTTTGTCTCTGCAGCTGTTGGACACCCATCAAGGGCAGAAATGAGGTGACGCTGGGAAATATCTGCAATCACCTGCTCGTCCACAGCGGACTCCTTATTTAGCAGTTGACTCACTTACTCACTTACTCACTAACTTACCTACTTACTTACTTATTTACTTACTTACTTATTTACTTACTTACTTACTTACTTACTTACCTGCTCACTTGCTTACTTACCTTACTTACTTATCCCCCTCTTCCCGAGTGGGAAATAGGGCCACGATACGGCGACGCCATTTTTGGTGATCTCTTGCAAGTTTACATGCCTCGCCCCACATCAGACCCATTCCTCGGAGCTCTGTCACAATTGTCCTGCGCCAGGCTTGTTTTGGCCGACCAGGTTTACGCTTCCCAACGGAGGTCCCCTTTAACGCTGTTCTTGCTGTGCGTACTTCTTCAATACGGAGGACGTGGTCCAAGCCATTTCAGGCGGCGCGATTTGATGCCGAGCAGGATGTTATTGCTGCTTGTTCGTTGGTAAAGGTCTTCGTTGGACACTTTCTGAGGCCAAAAGATGCGGCATCCATTGTGAAATGCACTAATCTTTCTCTTGCCTGCCTCCACAACACGCCAACACTCAGATCAATAGAGAAGAACAGATTTCACATTGCTGTTGTACAATCGGAGCTTGGTCTTTAGGCTGTACAGATGGGTTGGAGCCGCGCAAAAGCCCCTCGCGCCGTGCCTTGACCGAATGTCCTTTTTGGTTCCATTGTCCTTACTAATCACGCTGCCCAGGTAGGTGAATTCGTCCACAGAATCCAATGATTCTCCGTTAACAGTAATAGGTGGTGGGTTGCTTGTATTGATGCACATGACTTTGGTCTTGGAGGTGCTAATATTAAGTCCAGTTTGCTTGGAGAATTTGTCCAGTCTGTCAGTTTTCTCCTGTAGGTGATCGTGTCTAGAGGAGAGGACTGCCAGATCGTCGGCAAAATCAAGATCCTCCACATCGGGAAGAAGGGTCCATTGGATACCTCTGGCTTATCAGATGTAATCTGTCGCATAATCCAGTCGATGATAACTAGGAATAACATGGGGGATAGGATGCAACCTTGGCGCACACCAGATTTAACTGGACACGGCTCTGAGATTATGTTGCCATCGATAACAACGTTGCACTCGAAGTGACTGTAGAAGAGTTTGATGAGTGTGATAATCTTGCTAGGTATTCCGTATGATTCCAGAATCTTCCAAAGAGTCCCTCGGTGCACACTGGCAAACGCTTTCCTGAACTCTACAAATTGATGTGCAGGGGAGCACTCCACTCGAGGCACTGTTCAATGATGTTCCTCAGTGTAAGAATCTGATCTATGCATCCTCGGCCTTTGCGGAAACCGGCCCGTTCCTGTCTAAGCCTGTTGTCAATGGCTGTATCTATTTATTTAAGAAGAATCCTGCAGAATATTTTATTTGGGATCAAGAGAAGGGTTATGCTGCGCCAGTTTTCACAGGTTGCCTTTCTTGGGAAGTTTGATGATGAGACCCTTGGTCCAGTCATATGGGATGGTGTTGGTGTCCTTTATCTTAATGAAGATGTCAACCAGCACAGATATTGCGGTATCAAAGTCAGCTTGAAGCTTTTCCGCATGGATGGAATCAATTCCAGAGGTTTTGTTGTTTTTCATAGCTCTGATAGCTTCTCCGACCTCTAGGGATGTGGGTGGGCCAGTGTTGATGTCAAGCATGATTTGTTGTGGAATGGGATTTGCTAGTTCGTCTGGTTCTGGATAGTTTAGGACTTCCTGGAAGTGCTAAACCCATCTAGCTGCCTGCTCGCGTTCAGTTGTTAAGGTTGAGCCGCCCTTAGCTTTAACTGGTGGTGAGTGGCCGGTGTATCTGCCACAAAGCTCGTTGATTATCTTATAAACGGTGCTCAATTCTCCTCTCATTGAAGCACCCTCGGCCTTGGAAGTCATCTCTTCGAAGAATTTCCGTTTATCCTTCCTGGCACTCCTTTTCAGCTCTTATCTATTGACACATGTACGCTGGGCTTGTTCTTGTAACCTGGTTGATTTAGTGCTGAGCTAGGGAACCTGGATATTACTTGGGTGAGATGGTCGTACCAATCATCTTTAATCTCATCTCCTACTTCGTTTGTCGGTGCATAACATTGGATCATCGTTAGCTTGCAGTGACTAGAGTCGAATCGGGCTCTCATGATTCGGTCACTGATTGGCTCCCATTCTAACAAGGTGTTAACGAACCTCTTGGCAATAATCAAAGCACCGCCATTGATGTCGATGTTTTCATGGCCTGAATACAGTATGACTTAGCCGTCAGTTGTTTTTTGGCGTCCAGACCCTGTCCAACGACATTCGCTAATGCCAAGAATATCAAATCTATACTTACTCATTTCTTTCTGTACCTGGGCTAATTTTGATGTTTCGTTCATGGTGCGGACGTTCCATGCTCCTATTCTAATTCATGCCTTTGGCCCAAGTAGACTTTCCTTCACAGCTCTAACTTCTCCATGGAGGCTTTCATCAGAGTTGGTCATACCTCTACTGATTTCCCGGCTTAAAACTACTCTTGGGTCTGTAGTTGATTGCACTTTACCTGTCGCCGTTGTCGTAGTTTCCGTAACAAGGTGGTTTTTACATGGTGGAATTGTTAGCCCCACGCCCAACCCCCAACCTGGAGGGCCAGGGGATCACTATCCGTCTGGTCTCTACCTTTTGACCTGTTCGGCATGGATGACCTTGCCATGAGTGCTAGTACCACTAGACTCCCGCCGACATAGCTCTAGAGGTCACTGGGACACACAAACCACTCTACCACAATAAGGTGGTGATCCCGAGCGGAGCTACTTGTATATTTCTTAGAGGAGATAAGGCTAGTCTTCACGTTTTCCATTATTCAACAACAGGCAATACAAACTATATTTTCAAAACCAAAAAATACTTATAAAATGGTACGATACTTTGTACTAATCAACCAGAAATTCAAATTTAAAGTTTTTTAGAAGTTTGGAATTGGAAAACTAAAAAAGTTAAATACTTTCAATTTTTGTATTGATTGTAAAAATTAATTTGTTGCACTAGTTTTGTAAAATCCTTGGTACCTGTCTTGCTGCATAATATCGAGTAAAAGTCAAATATTAAACTATCATATTGTATATTAATAAATGCTTTGGATGAACTAAAAAATCATTATTCTTTTTGCTCATACTTATATATTACCAGGTGGTTTATGACACCGCAAACTGTTAACGCGTACTACAGCCCTTCAAGAAATCAGATTGGTAAGAGTATGACCATAATAAAGAAATGATTCAACTGGCTAAACACTATTTTTCTGTTTTCAAGGACCGATAGTGTACTGCAAGCAACTTCGTTTACTAAACTCGGTATCATGCTTGTATCAATGAAAGAGTAGCATCCCTTGTCGGTGGCGCAGTGGCCGAGCGGTTAGCGTATTCGACTCGTAATCCTAGCGTCGCAAGTTCGAGCCCCAGTCAGACCACTTTGTTGTGTCCTTGAGCAAGACACTTTACCTGACTTTTTTCCAGTAGACTCGTCTGTATAAATGAGTACCAGTTCTGCTTGGATCTAACCTGTGATAGATTAGTGCCCTGTCCAGGGGGAGTCAATGACTCTCGTTTGCTTAACACTAGCCACCTAAGCTCAAGAAAGGATTTAGCATGCTTGAATTGTAACGCCAACAAAAGAGTACCATCCCTGGAGTAAAATGGAATGCGATACCTTTTGATTAGTTTGAAACTTTAGCGTGCCTAAGTACTTGAGTATCAAGTTGCCCTACTCTCATTAAAAGTTAAATTTAATTTAGTCGAGTAAGTTTCCCGCTTCCCAAGTGAATTGCGTGTTTCGATCAACGTGATCATCTTCAGAGAGGTCAACTCTAACGTGCTGTAATAAACCAAAGGCAAGTGTAAGAGAAACCGAGAAAAGTTTGTGCCTATTAAAATACGAAACTCCCAGTGGCAATCACTAACAACCTGTAACGAACAGTACCTAATAATAATTTTTTATAACTAAAGTCAACACTCGTCATTTACTAGAAGAAGAAGCATTTGATAGGGTACCTTCTTACCCCGCAAGGGTGTCTTCTAACTCGTAAAGGTGCCTTCTTATTACCCCGTAAGGGTCCTTCTAACCCAGCTAGTGCTTTCTAACCCCGCAAGGGTGCCTTCTAACCCCGCAAGGGTGCCTTCTTACTCCGCAAGGGTGCCTTCTTACCCCACAAGGGTGCCTTCTACCCTCACGACACAGATGGTTCTGAAATCGTGATCAAAATATTATTTTTGTTTCTACAGTGTTTCCAGCGGGTATTCTCCAAAAGCCATACTACGATAAAAGTTTTCCTCAGTAAGTCTTATTAAAGATTTTTTTGTCGCTGAAACTACTCGTTCTTGTGTGCGTTTAGTTTATGTGAGAATAGGGCTTGTAAACCACGGCAAATGAAACTATCAAGGATATTTAATCTAATTCCTGAGTGCTGGTTTTATTAATATGCATTCCTAACGAGTTTTTCTCGGTTCTGTGTTTGGTACCCTTAATCTTTTTTCTTTGACTTTATGTTTGTGAAATAATATATGAAGAATGTATTTTGAATTAGCAGCAAAAAGACTCAAATGTCTAGATCATATTTTTGTTCACTTTCGTTTTGTTCCTTGACGATATGAAACAAAATTGTTACGAATTATTGTTGACGAAATTGCTTATTTAAACATCGTATTTCTACGGATACTTCTATCACTTAAAGTAAATCCTCGTTGTAGTGCGAATTTTATAAGAACATAGAGTTATTCAGAAAATGTTAACTTGTCTTTCATAAATTAATGTCGCACGAATTCGGTTATTTTTGTGTCATCTTGCTGAAGAAAAAAACTGTTTGTTCCGAAGGTGTGTAAGAACGGTCTTATTATGTAACATTAGTGCTGAGAGTAGACCTATACCGCTGATCAGTCACGTGATCTGGACTGAGTAAACAAAGAGAGCGTCGAACACTGAATAGTGATACAGGAAGAAGAGTACTTGGAGAAGAGTACTGCGTTATTTGCCGAGACTTTCAGGAAAAGAAATCGAAAAACACGCCAAAGGCTGTGGAAATGGACAAGCATCACACCTCAACCGTTTCTTTTTACTCGAGGCAGGACATCTTTAATATTTTACCTTTTACAACTTTTTATTATTCGGACAACTATGAAAGGAAAATCATGTGTTGGCGAAAATGTTAAAAAACGCAAAAAATGGGCCTTTGTGCATCATCTCTCGGTGTGTTGTTTACCCAATTCAGAGCCACGTGAGAGATTGTGACGTAAAAAGCGGATTAGGTCCACAGCCAATCCTCTGTTTATTACTGCAAAACGCCAAGATAACCCTATGCTGTTGTTGAAGTTGTCAATATTGATACCACTATTATTTGTCCTCATTATTACTATCAAAAGGACGCGAATTTAGGACAAGCATAACATCCCTGAACATCAACAAAATTATAATTAAATGTTGTTACTACAAACAGTGATTGGTTTCACGCGGTTTTAACTTACCACTGCATATGTAGCTATCGAGTGAAATTTTTTTTTTTACCTAACTTTTTAAAGGAATATCTTTTGCCTATATTAAAGTTAAGAGATCTGTAGTGAAGTTGAGGGTTTTCAGAGTGGAATTTGAATTGTATCTATAACAGTTTTTTCTTGTATTTATTATTATACTTGTTGCATGTTGTTATAAAAAAAACTGTATCCTCCCTCTCAGTGAACGTGATTTGTATATATATATTTTTTTCATTCTACGTAGAGTTGCAAACTTCGGCGGAATTGGTTCGGCAGTTGGCCACGAATTGATTCATGGCTTTGACAACTCGGGTGAGTGACCACCACGAGATAGACGAAAGTTAGACCTAATTTGTAAGCAACACGAATCTTAGAAAGAGCCTATAAACTATGCTGCTTCGTTCGAGTATGCATGTTTGTGTGCTGCTGAGGGAATTGGTGGGGGGGGGGGGGGGGAGATTAAGATTTGGAGGGGCGAGAAGTTTAGTGTTTACGGCGTTTCCTGTTTTCGGGTGCCAAAAAATAAATATAAAGTTTTCAAAATACGATTATCTAGAATGCCTCTACTTGCATTGTTAGAGGTTATACAAACGTCAATGCCCAAACCTGACAAACGGTAAGTCATTAACTATAGCCATTTTCAGCAAACTAAAAGGCTAGAAATGATACAATGATTCAAACACCACCAGTTTGCCAAGTTCTAGAAAGCAGTTTGTCCGATAGCGAAGGGATGACAGCAATATAGATAGTAAAAACAAGAGGGATTTCTTCAAAACGTTAATACTAATTTTTCCCTTGGTACTTCGAACTCCCAAGAAGTTGCATGGGCATTTCTCAATTTTCCTTAAAATTTCGAAACAACAAGGATCGCCTGTAGTTTCGATTGGGACCTGCAGCTATGAACATCTTCATAAAAAAAACTGTGTTTTTTTAAGTTACATATCTCCCAAAATTTTGCGATACTAAATTTAGAAGAAAAAAAACAGAAGAAACTCTTGCAAAAGCGAAGGGGAAAGTACTAGCTATTTTACAAGTGTAGACAAGCAAAATAGGCGATTTTCAAAGTTTAACTAAAAAAAGACCAAAAACCAGAAAAAAGAATTTAAAATCGCTGCCATTTAAAGGTAAAATCTATAATATTTGCGTAGAGTATCCCATCTCTCTCTTTAGAAATACGTCTACAAATCCTTGGGACAAATATGTCTTTTAACTACCTAAGTTAAAATAGAGCATAATTTATCCGTAAAGATTGAATATTTTCTCTTTCCAGGTCAACTTCTACAAACCATTGAGATAAACATGCCTTTCAACTACCTAAGATAAATAGAACATAATTTATCCATAAAGATTGAATATTTCCCTCTTAAAGCCCAGGGATCACATGTTTTAAACTACCTGAGATAAATAGAACATAATTTATATATAAAGATTGAATATTTCTCTCTTAAGGTCAACCCAGTCTACAAGCCCTGGAATACGCATGTCTATTAATTATCTGGAATAAAGAGAACGTAATCTATCCATAAATATTGAACATTTTCCCTCTTATCTTAAGGTCAACTTCTACGAGACCTGGGATAAATATGTCTTTTAACAACTGGGATAAAGAGAGCAAAATTTATCCTTAAAGTTTGAATAGTTTCCTACTTAAGGTCAACTTCTACGAGCTCTAGGATGAGCATGTCTTTCGACTACCTGAGATAAATAGAATGTAATTTGTACATAAAGATTGAAACATTTCCCTCTTAAGGTCGAATGTTCAACAAAGAGGGGAACTTTGGTGTTCAGTGGTGGACTAAGAAGTCAGTCGAGTCGTTCAAGGAGAAGGCAGATTGTATGGTTGAGCAGTACTCCAAGTATTCATACTATGACGTGCATGTAGGTATTTGCTAAAAGCGCATTGAATTGTGGGCGTTGTTGCAGTCAATAGACAGGTTAACCAAACTCTGGTAGGTCGTGCATAAAAGGTTTAAAACTCTCTTTTTATTTCTCAATGGCGTTTTATTTGCAAGTGAGATTTATTGGTAGGCAGCTATTTTTCACTTCCAACTTTAAGACTTCTGCCACTAAAACGATATTTGATTGGTTCTTTAGTGCTAGTACTTCCGGCGTTTTTTTCATCCAATCACTCTGAGCCATTTCATAAGAATTTTTAACTTTGTAGACGTGCCTTTTTTGTAAATGTTTCCTAATAAAAATGCAGCACTATCGACCAGTTAGACTTAGTATAATGTTTTTACGTATATTGTAAGTGTGTGAACCGTTTAACAGTCAAACATTTTGAACGCACGCCAAAAGAAATGGGATCAAGAAACAATCTTAATTAAATCAGTTTTCAGTTTATCTTTCGTTCAATAAGTGTTTTTCCTTGCCAAAATCGTCAGTTCAGAAACTTAGAACTGTTTCTGAATACCAGCTTGAAAGTTAAGGTTTTTATCCTTGTCTATTGCCAATTAGTGTAGGTAATCACACGACTTCGAGTTCAGTTTGGAAATAATTTGCACGTGTGGGTTTTTCAAAAAGTAACAAAATTTGAGCTTTTTGAAAAACACGTGAGTGCAAATTATTTCAAGTTTGTACGAGAAAAGTCGTGTGGTTACTTTTTAATATACAAAACAAAATTACAGGTCAAGTATAGAAAGAGCTTTAATCACTATAAAAGGAACAAGCATCGAAGTATTTAAAACAAGAATAATAGACCTTTATCACGCTATAATTGCATAGAAATATTTTCAGTTTATCGGGAAAACGAGTCCAGAGTCAATCTCAGCACAATAATAGTAAAGCTACAAAGTCTCATAAAGATTGGCCGCAATTTGACGGAGGTATAAAGGTTTGAAACTGGCTAATTTTCCAATGAAAAGTAAGGTGGACGGGCCTCGTTTCTATGTTTTTCCCTTTATGATAAGGGCAGAAGATCAAGTTTCAAAACTTCGTATCTGCATTAGTTTTTGGGAAGTGTTTATGAAATTTTGCTAATTTGGATGCGCTGAATTGGATGGCCACAGTTTCTTGATTTGTTTAATATATTTTTGCGTGAAAAGGGTCTATAGTAGTCGAGGTTGAACTCATAATCATTGTTGTCATTGCAAAAGTAGTCGAAGTCGTAGTCGTGATCGTATTTGTAGTCGTATTAACGGTAGTCGTAGTAGTCGTAGCAATAGTAGTAGTAGTAGTCGTCGTAATCGTTGAATTCGTAGACAGTTATAATCATAGTCGTTATTGTAATCGTAGTAATCGTAGTAGTAGCCGTACTCGAAGTCGTAATCATAGTCTTGGTCGAAGTTGTAGTCATAGATGTAGTCGTAGTCGTAGTGTAAATTGCACTGAACTAACTCTTTGCACTGTGTTTATGAAAAACAGCACTGCTCTCAACCAATCAGAATCGAGAAATTTTGTTGTGTATATTAAGGACGTAATAAAGTAATAAGAATTTGAAATTTCATTCTGCAGAAACTCTTGTAATGAAAAATATGTTCCGTGAGCCTTCTAACTTGTTCCAGTTCAACTTGCTTACTCACCATTTTACGTGTTTATGAATAAGAGGATTAATAGCCTTTACAAATCATTTATAAATAAAGCTATCATGTTTGCTCAGGCTATTTCGCACCGAGGTGTGTTGGTGCCTGCTCGAGATTTCTCCCAAGGTCTCCGAGGTTAGCATTAGCCTGTACAGACACGGTAGCTGTGTTTTATTTCTTTTATAGAAGATAATTTCCAGTCATGTTTGTACAGGTTAAAGAAAACAAAACTATCAAATCAGAGCGAGCGTTTTATCTAAATATATATTATTCTTCGAATCGTCAAACATCTTTTCAGGTAAATGGAAAGTTTACACTGGGAGAAAACATAGCCGATAATGGAGGACTGAAAGCAGCATATGCGGTATGAGCTCTGTAATTAACATTTTTGCATGAAACTGCTGAAAAGATTGTTAATCTTGGCAATGATTTTTGCTTTATTGCCGTTTTAGATGGTAAATATAAAACAATTGTCTAACAACCAAGCCAAATGGTGAATAGTTATTAAAAGTTTTCAGAACTCCCTTATAATAAATAAACCATTTTTCCTGGTCCAGTCCTAGATCCAGTCATAAATAACCAATATGTTATTCCAGTTCCAATCATAAATAAACCAAAATATCCTGGCTCCAGTCATAAATAAACCAATATACCCTAGTTCCAGTAATAAATATACAAATATATCCTAGATCCAATTATAAATAAACCAATATATTCTGGTTCCAGTAATCAATATACAAATATATCCTAGATCCTGTTATAAATAAACCAATATATCCTAGTTCCAGTAATAAATATACAAATTCATCCTAGATCCAGTTATAGATAAACCAATATATCCTAGTTCCAGTAATAAATATACAAATATATCCTAGATCTAGTTATAAATAAACCAAAATATCCTGGCTCCAGTCATAAATAAACCAATATATCCTAGTTCCAGTAAAAAATATACAAATATATCCTAGATCCAGTTATAAATAAACTAATATATCCTAGTTCCAGTAATAAATATACAAATATATCCTAGATCCTG
>JAOBRD020255354.1:0-12420 GCA_027575215.2 Hydrozoanthus sils
AAAATAATCCTTACCTAATCTTGACCCAGTATCCTAAGCCTAAAAATAATCCTTACCTAAATTTTGACCCAGTATCCTAAACCTAAAAATAATCCTTACCTTAATCTTGACCCAGTATCCTAAACCTAAAAATAATCCTTACCTAAATCTCGACCCAGTATCCTAAACCTAAAAGTAATCCTTACCTAAATTTTGACCCAGTATCCTAAACCTAAAAATAATCCTTACCTAAATTTTGGCCCAGTATCTAGCCTGCGAGCCGGCTCTCCTGAAGCTGGGAAACGAGGCACGAGGGGAATGGGGAGAGGGAGAGGGAAGGAGAGCCTTTACGCGTCCCATTGAATTGAGAGTCCCACCTCCTTATCTAACACCACAGGGTGCTGTCAAAATGAACCAATCAGCGCGCACCGGAAGTAAACATTTAGAGTTGTGTCATGTAACAAGAGACATAATGGGTTTGAAAAATAACACAGTGACTGTGTTTAAACTTTGCTTTGACAAACATGTCTGAAAAAGCGTGCGCGTTTGTATGATATTATTGGTTTTTGTGGGAAGATCTTACTTAAGTATGTTTAGTTTTCGGTTCGACAGGATTCGAATTATGTTTGGTGCTGCTTCATTAAACTCTGTTACGAAAGGCAATTTTTTCCTGGATTTTGGGTGCTGTTTTCAGAGCTGCAGTTCTGTTCTCAAATTCATCTTCTGCGAGGGTTCTATAAGTTTGTCTTTCTTTGTTAAGTTTTCGATTTGGTTAAGAATTTTATTTCATTCGAGTTTGTCCTTCAGGATCGAGACTACTACAATTACTTCGCCTTTTACAAAGCTTTTCTTTACTCTTGGTGGGTGGCAGCTTGTCGCTAACCGTTGCGTCTGAAGTGTCAAACAGCTCTGGATTATTCGTTGTCATATCTTTTGTTTGGTGTTCCTTTTACCGTTTGGCAAGAGGCAAGATCCGGATTTCGTTTATAACGAAAAGATTCTTCAGTTGCCGTTAATACATTGTTTTGGGTTCTATAATTTTAGTCATATACTTTCTTACTGTAACTTCTGTCGAATCACGTCATCGAGCAGCCAGTGACAGTTTCTTTTTGCTCTTGCTTTAAATGAATATTAAAATCTTGCTTCTTCAAAAACTCTACTAAAATTTCTTCCAAATTCTTATTCTTATCACATTGGTCTTTTCAACTTTCTTACATCCTGATAGCGCGATTCTCTCCCGGTTGAGTTATCAAGTTCTTGGCCAATCAAAATGCTGCGTTCAATTTGGGATGCACGGACTGACGATTCAATGGTCTACGTGCAGGCTCTCCTTCCCCCTCTCTCTCCCCATGCCCCTCGCGGCTCGCTTCGCTCGCTGACTCGTTCTCGCGGCTTCACTGCTCGCTTCCCAGTATTCTAAGCCTAAACATAATCCTTATCTAAACCTTGACCCAGTATCCAGGTGAGCAGATTTTTCAGTGCCCATGATCCACCCGTCAAAATACCATCAGCAATGCAATATTGAATTTGGAAAATGCACAATCTATGTGAAAAACTTAGAAGCTCTCCGAAGTTCTGTAGTTGTAAAGGTGATTTTTTAAATACAAATATCGCAGTCAACTAAAAAACTCCAATCTTTTTTTTTAATTTTACGACAAAATTTTTCGATCACCAGTCTGCAGCCTCTAGTCAAGGCTGCAGACTAGCATTGAAATTATTTAAACAGCTTGATCAGAGAACGATGTTTACTAAATTTACCGGTTACTCTTCGATTTGTTCTCGGAAGTAGTTCTATCACACTTGAACTGACGCTATAGTACAACCCAGAGTCCAAGAAGATACATAAATAGCAATGAATATATTTTCGTGATCACCTCAAGTATTCCTGGTCTTTGCATGATAAGAAGAGCTACAGCCTCCTCCATCATTCTGAAAGTCTTGTGGTTTACAGTTCCATCACAGAACACCCACGGCCGGGAGATCACGTAAAGGGATTCATAGCTGAAAGATCAACGTACAGTACTTGAGCGTCACAATCAATACACCAGGGACCTCTACAAAACACTTATAATCAAAATAAACAAAATGTTTGGAAATAAGAAAACGGATCAAACAAAGAAAATCCTTTTCCTCTCTATTACCTCAGGCAACGACCACGGTAACACCGACGACGACGGCAGTGGTCAAAAGCGAATACAATAGCTGCACGTTGGAAAGCACTGTGTACCCCGTCGTATAGAAATTTACAATGTGAAAATCTCATTTTTGAAGTTCTTATGACAACAAGAACGACCGACAGAAAGTTTTGTCAATCTTTTTTTACCCTTAATAAAACGTTTTCATCTTTTTCTGTTTACAAAGCGCATCTCGGACAAAAGAAAAAATAAACTTGCCATATAAACGAAACTAAAAAGAGCAAACAAGAAGTGTGTGTTATGTAAGCCGACATTGTCGATATTGCCATCCTTGTTGCTTAAGGTTCCTAATAGCAAAGACGTGAACGGACTTAAACAACTGCATTTTAAAGTCTGCAATATTGGCTTGTGTTTTCAAGGAGAACAGAAGAAACTAAAAAGCATTGTGGGTGGCGACTAACAAACTTTAACAATCCCTACGGAATGCAGATCAAAATAAAAGATGTTTTTAAAAGGCTAAGATTTTCACAATACCTGTCTTCATCTAAGTGTGATGTAAGTCTCGAAGATTTCTCCTTTGATGACAGAGTACCAGATGGTTTAGTTGACAATCCAACTGCACTCTGATCTGTAGCTGAAGTTCCATCTGCATTGACTCTCTTACCAGGACTTGAAACAGAGTCACTAAAGCTTTTTGAAGTTGTCCCCAAAATTGAGCTAGCTGTACCATTGTCCGCTTGTAACATGCTGAGCTCTCTTCCCGATGCCCCTCGACTAGCGTTTCCGTCCGTTTCTGCAGATGGTATTTCTGGCAGTGCATCGTTTCCCCTTAAAACACTGTTGTCAACGGGTGCCATATCCATTGCCATTACAAAAGAATTTACGGTACTCCCAGCTGTAGTTTCTAAACTCGATAAATCATTCTTCTTCATTGGATCAGATCCTTTATCATTTTCGTGATCTCCGTCGGCTTTTGTTTTACCTTTGGATACTTTTTGAAGATGACTCTCTTTCATTCCAGGGAATTGTGAGGGCAAAGACGTGTCAGCAAAATCTGAAGACTCCACTGAAGGCAATGGTTTTGCTGTTCTGGAGTCAACTTCACTGTTCCCACTGCTTTCGAAATTCTTCCTAACGTCAGCTGGCAACACAGCTTCAGCATCGGGCCTCTTTGTAAAAGACTGAGTAGTATCTAAATTTGCACCAGGCTCCTCCTGCTTTCTGTTCTTTTGCTGCAAAGATTAGAAAGGGAAAGCAATTAAGATAGAATTCAAATTTCTCAAATGAGAAGTTGTGAAAAATTGCACGATTTGTCTTCAAGATGTTCTAAGTCACAGTCGTTCTTTTAGCCTTGTTTTAAAGAACTTCTCATTTCAAAACTATCTCAGAGGTGAAATGTGGTGCCTTTATAATATCTATCTTCTATACCAAATCTTTCACAAGAAACTCTTATAAACAACACAGTAAAAACAAATCTTCACGCTTTTTCCTGTTGTTCAAGGCAAGCACAACTGGAACAAAGCTGAGGGAGAAACAAGGATTTTTAAAAACGATTCCGAAAAGAAATTAAAAACGCGTTATTTATCTCTCAGTTTGATCAAAAATAAAAAAGAAAATTTTGTCACCATACTATCGATCTCGATTCTTAGATTTAATTAATGAAGTAACAAAAAATGAAAAAATTGTATTACCCTCATAACCTTAGCACACCACAGTTTTGCAAATGCAGCACAAACAAGACGTGTGTGGTACAAACCAACTTTAAACATCTGAAAAAGGGAAACTCTTTTAGTAGGTCTCTAAGTTTGATTGTAGGCAATTTTAGGGTGAGTAAACTGGATTTCGTATAGCATTTACCACTTTTCCATGTTTCCACCGCTCTTCCATAACTAAAAGACAAATGTGCTCCAAATCAAAGGTTTTCTGTCAGCTGCTTAAAGCTGTAACTGGGTTAGCAGTAAAAAAAGATCACTACGAACGGCTAAGCTGAGAGCCACAGCAGTGAGGTTACCTAAACCTTTAATTTTCAACTGGTGGTGTCTTTTCACCAAATGGAAGGTGATAAAAAATACTTAGAAGATGCTTGGATACTAGAGGTGTGGCAGTGGTGATGGCAATGGTGATACTGGAGGTTATTGTAGTGCTGTTGATGATGGTGAGAGAGGTGATGGTACTACTGACGATGATGGTGACAGAGGTGATGACTTTGGTGGTGATGGCAGTGGTAATGATGATGGTGATAGAGGTGACGGTAGTGGTGGTCATGGTGAAAGAGATAATGATAGTGGTGGTGGTGATAGAGGTCGCGGTAGTAGTGATGATGACGGTGATATAGTTGATAGTGGTGTTGGTGATAGTAGTGATGATGATGGTGACAAAGGTGATGGCAGTGGTGATGATGGTGATAGAGGTGACGGTAGTGGTGTAATGATGGTGACAGTGGTGACGGTAGTGGTGACGATGATGGTGAAAGAGGTGATGGTAGTTGTGGTGATGGTGATAGAGGTGATGGTAGTTGTGGTGATGGTGATAGAGGTGATGGTAGTTGTGGTGATGGTGATAGAGATGACGGTAGTGGTGGTATGGTGATAGAGATGATGACGGAGGTGACGGTAGTAGTGATGATGATTGTGATAGAGGCGATGGAAGTGGTGATGATGATGGTGATAGAGGTGATGGCAGTGGTGGTGACGGTGGTAGAGGTGATGGTGGTAGAGGTGATGATAGTGATGATGGTTGTGATAACGATGATGATGACAGAAGTGATAGTAGTGGTGCTGATGATGGTGATAGATGATAGCAGTGATGACGATGTGATAGCACTAACAGTGACGACGAAGGTGTTGGGAATGATGGTGATCGCAATAGTGGTGATAGTGGTGTTGAAAACGGGGACAATGGCGGTGACAACGATGAGAGTGTTGAGTGATAATGGTGGAAGTGACCAGATTATAAAAGAGTCAAAGGTAGTACCAATTAATAGGTAGAGAAGTTGGAAAACAAACCGCAGTTACAGGCAGTATAAATAAAATTGAGGTAAAAACAAACACAACAATTGTTGAGGAACAAAAAGCGGTGAAGGCTATTTCTAAAAAAACTTTTCCAAACTTTCAAAAATATTCCGTGAGCTGAACAATAACACTTTAACACAGTAAAAATTCATGTCCGGGGATGCAAGTTTAGCTAGTATACAAAATTCACACCAAACACCTCGGATATTATTCATGGCGCTCATCTGAGTCTGTTTCCTCAAAACAGTATTGACCATAACATTGTTCCGTTGGTTTTTGTCTTCATTTCTTATGTTTCAAACTTGACAGAAAGCCAGAGTGAATGCTAATTAATTTTTATTAACCCTACCTACATACCAGACGGTACGCTTTTTAGCTTATGGCGATTTTTTCACCAAAAAATACTTATTCCAGACCAACTTCTATTAGGGATTCCAGAGTCCAGTATATAACTCTAAACTACAGACCCGTGGTCCCTTGACAAACTCACCATATTAAATGTACACATTAGATTGACATGCACATCAAGTGAATGTGTTGCACTCTCGAACGAATCTTGCTTTTCTTGAAACATAGCCTGCAAAACGGACTCAAAGTGCTTTTCATTCACGTTTCAAACAAAAGAACAAAACCTGTTTGAGATGTAGTTGTATCTGGTATGAAAAGACAAAACAGACCAAAAGGAGTTTGAACGGGAGTGAAAAAATTGTTGAAGCAAAGGAGAAAGCAGTTGAAACATGGATGATGTAGGGGCAGTCAGAAAGAAGAGAAGGAGACAGGTCTGGAAGGGAAGGCACAAGGGCAAAGAGAATGGGGCAGGGAATAAGGATCTAGGTCTAAGCATTTTCATTTGAAGAGCAGGTGCGTTTCCTGCAAGAGGTGGGAAAAAACTAAGACACAATGGAGATGGAAAAAGGCTAGTATTAAAAGGAAGCAGTTATTTACCGTCGATATCTAGAGCTATGTGTTTCGAAGAGATAATAAGTGCTGCCGTTTTCGATTGTAATCCAAAAAAAGCTACGAGCTCATAATTGTTTAAAAAGAATCAAGTATTAGCTTAGAGAACGTTAAAAACAATGACGTATCATAAAATTGGTTAGTTGGAAACTCTTCATTGTTTCATACACTATACCTTGAGTTTCGTCATTCGCAAGCCAAGCTCCCCCTCACAAAGTACCGCTTCATGGACGAATGACACAAGCAACTTGTCATCTTCGTTGCAGCCATGTTCAGTGAGGATCACAGTTGTGTATTTGTCTAGCGATAAAATCTCATGAGGTGCGGGAACAAAGACCAGGTTCGAATCGTCGACGTCTTTTTTCTTATCACTCGGAGGTGTTTCTTCGAAGGATTCTGCCCAAGACACGAAAGAAAGTGTTATTTACTTATCAGATCAATTTTTCACGACAAGTTTTTGGCAGAAAAAAAGAAAAAAAAAGGTGTTTAAGGCTTAGCTGACTATACTATTTCGAGATCTAACATTTTCATGAAACATGTAAAATTAGCGAGTAAACTTTTTGCAAAGAACTAAATTTCTTACGTCTTTAACTTTGAATTCAATCAATACAAAACGTTCAACGTGAACTTTGCCCCTGTTCAAAGCACCTCAAATGATTGGCTTGAAGTTGAAAGCTCGCTTTTGGTAAAAATTGAAGACATTTGCAAAAAACAAAATTTTACAAAGAGCGACATTTTTCGTCTGATTCTTTCTTCAATGGAATTTTTTTTATGTATGAGTGGTTATGTATGTGGTTTCTTACATGAAATTTGGTTGTGGACAGGCAATAAACTAAGCCCAAAAAACAGAGAAAAAACAAAATTTGCATAATAGAATTTTTACAAACTGTGACATTTCTTGTTTGAGCGTTCAAGTTCCAGTTCTAAGCGGTTGGTGAGATGTTCAATGGACTCGTAACAGAATCGTATCGTGAAAGAATTTCCTATTCACTCAAATAGCTCAACAAGTTCGGCAACAACCACAAACAATATTGCGAGCAACACCAAAAGCAAGTGAACCGCTGACTTGAAAAATTTATATCAATTAACTCCAATTAACAACTGATTCGCCTCGATACCTGAGTCAGTTTTATCTTGACCCAACTTACAGTTTAACTCATAAGTTACATTAAATAGGTTTTGAGCAATCAAAATTAACTCCGGAATTTTAGCTCCCAACCAAAAATATTGCACTTTTTACTTTGTAAAGTTTTCATTATGCAAATATCATAAAACTTTCTGTTATGCAAATGTGGTTTTCTTTCTCACCCCTCTTAATTGTATAAATAGAAAAAAAACTTAAACTAAAAAAAGTATATCGTGTCATCGTAAAAACTTTCTACATATCGTGTTCACCATGTTCTTTTGTGCACACTCGATTTGCCTTTCTTTGAAGCATGCTCTTTTCCGTCTTGGCTTAATCTACAGTTAGTCTGTATCCAATTGTTTAACTTGTTTAGCACTTTGTCTCCACTCTTAAGGTGTAGGAACTCGTTAGCCCCTATGGGCTGTTTCCTACGCCTTCCACATTTGTAAGAAACTTGTAAAATGAAAGTGGTAAATAAATTGTTAACTGTTTAAAAGCTATTTAAACAATCTCCTATATTCCTGAAGAACAACTTTTGAGGTGATTTACGTAACAGTTGGGAGGTAAACTTCACCCTTTATTGAGCATGAAACGATTGGATGTACCTTTATACGCTCAACACATGTCCAAAACATGTAGCAGCAGGGGAGAAGTGAATGTAGCAAACACCTCCCAACCCCTCCCCCCCCCCTTCCTACTCTGGAATCAAAAGTTACTATTCCAACCTTTTCGATCTGAAGTATCCAAATTAATGAAGGTTGCTTCGTTTAGGAAAATGGAGTACTCAGTTTTGATCTTATTCAAACGGTATATAAATACTATGATTTCATATCCCCCAAATGAAAACTTACCATTAGATGACTGCTTTCGCGAAGATACTTCAAGAGGCTCAATTTCTGGGCCAGTTTTGGGCTTCAGAGTAAACTTCAGCTGACAATTATTAATAGTCACAACATCATGAGTGTTGAACGCCCTTGTCGTTAACATCTCAGTAGCACGCTTTACTGTTTGCCTTCCTCGAGCAACAAATAAACTCGTTCTAGAAGCACGAGAAAGGCTCGTGTTACTGACTTGTGCAACAGGCACTTTCACAGGCCCTTGGTTGACACCGCTTTGACTTTTCCATGGTTCTGTACTACAATGCAAGTACGGGCAAAGGGTTTGGGAACTTGAAATTTCGTAGGGAGTTGTGAATTTACAAGTTACTGGTGATGGTGGTTCTAAGGTAAAAACCTGAGACACTCCTCTACATTGTAGTGATTGGTTGGTATTTTCATTACCGCGATCTGATTGGTTGGTATTTTCATTATCGCGATCTGAATGGTTGGTATTTTCATTATCTCGATCTGATTGGTTGGTATTTTCATTACCGCGATCTGGTTGGTTGGTTTTGGTAGAAATAGTTCTTGGCATTTCTACTGTATCTGTTCGACCAATTTTTTCTCTTTGATTATCACAACCAGTCAAGTCACCTTTTGTGGGAAATTCTTGATCACTGTTTGAGTGACTCGAGCTTGGTCTGTCAGCAGAGTTGCTCAACTGCTCTCGTGCTTTAGCCAAGGCAACTGGTTCATCCGAAGTGCACTCTGAGGAAAGAGTTTTTATACCTTCGAGAACTGAATCTTCAATATCATGCGCTACAGGAAGTTCATTTTCCATTTGCTTTGAACTCACCAGACCTTTGCTAGTGTCACTGTAGCTCCTCACAGTACTGCCACTCTTAGTGCCCTGTATCTCCTCCATTTCGGATTCTGAACTGCTTGCAGCATAAATATTTTCGCTGTCACTTACTGACGTACCCTGCATGGATCTTATTCTCTTCCTAGAATCTTCAGAATTTTCCTGTACACTTTTCCTTTTTTTACTCTGCTCGAAAGAGAGTCCTTGTGTGGCTCTCGTGATTTTGTTTCTCTTCACTTGCTGCTTTGGAGCACTCCCCCTTTTCTGTGCAGTTCCCTTTTTAGTAGCTTCAGCTCCAACGCTGACATTATTGCCGTGCTTCCGTGATTGTGACTTTCTCTTCCCAATCTCCACCTCGTCGTCACTGTCATCTATCTGTTCAAGTTTGTCATCAGTGATAGAACTTTCGTGATCATCCATCTCAAGTTCAATTATCTCGTCTGAAATGCACACTTCCACTGTCAGCTGTAAAGAAAAAATTCACCAATAGAATTCACAATTTTAAAACACTAAATGGCATTGCCGATTTTATTTTAAAAACCCTCGCTCAAGTGAACTTCATAGTTATAACACTAGAAATAGTTTTTTGAAGTGTTTGTCCCAATGTAGAACTAGTTTGGGGCAAAAAACATCAAGCTATCTATTTATCAAGGAATGGAATCCATCAAGTGTAATGATAAGTATATGTTTAAGAAGCGCTATTTTAAGGATATGTAAATATTACTTTTTGCCATTTCATACTTTAAACAGATCTTATGATTTTAGTTAACGAGAGTTAAGTTAATTTCACTTAGGACATTTTGATTAGTAAGAGCTTATTTAATTTACTTATTTTTGAGGTCCTTCATGAAAATCACCTTTGGTGATGAGGCAACCTCGTAAAACATTATCACCATCATCACCATTATCATCATCATTATTATCATCATTATCATCATCATCGTCAGTCAAGTTACGGCAAGCGAACACCCTAAGTAAATTCCGAACTGACTGCAGCAGCTTCTTAGATAATTTTCAGTGAATAACTAACTAAATATCACACTGCACTCTTAGAAAGCAGGTTTTTAATTTCTTATTATTATTTGTGAATAAAATCCAGTTAGAAGTTTTAAAACACTGACATAAAATTTTGATATTTTCCACTTTGAAAAATCCTGAAGAGTCTTTGATACCGTGTTTAAATAAAGGTTACTACTACTACTACATCATCATCGTCATCATCATCATCATCATTTCATATGTTTTTCGGTTGGAGGTAAGAGTTAGCCTTCTTTACCTGGAAATTTTACTCTCTATTGCATTTGTAATCCAACCATGAAAAAGCGTAAACAAAAAGTTGTAATTAATACAGGTGCATTGTCTGTAGTGATCCAAATATCTCGAAACTACACAAATAACCAGAAGTACAAAGTATTTTTGTTAATGGTTATACCATTGACGTCAAAAATGACCAGAAAGCACGGAAATAGCTAAAAATCAAAATAAATGAATTAATGAGAAGGCAAACCTGGTCAGAAGCAAGAAGGGATATGAAGCATGCAACATGTGCTCCGAGGGTTGATTCCTCCTTAAAAATCAGTTCACCGGGGTTGGAGTCAGTCTGATTTTCGATTGTGCCCTCTCCTTCACTTGGGTGACTATAATATCGTCCTCTCTTGAGCTGGTCTAAAAACGTACTGCAATTTTCCATCATCCCACAGGAAAATGGCAGTTCGAACAACTTTAAGTACCTATATATTGCAAACCAAGACATAAATTAGGCCACAGGTTCCTAGTATTGTATTTCGCAAGCGTAGGGAAGATTTTTGGGTTTGAAGAGTTGAGGCGCCAGTGGCTGGGAATACGAGCAAGCTCTTGGTTTCTAGGGTTGCATGAAACAGACTTGAAAACGTTTTATGTTATGTCAACTGGTTTTTGAAAACAAAAGTAATACAATTATCTTTAATATTTACCAATCAGATGGATAAAACATGCCGTTGATCTCACGAACTACAAAATAAGTTCGTTTTCGGTAATTCATTTACTGCTTCACCAACAAGTGAGCACTTGCTGGCCCTCGAGCGATTTTGTTGCAAATTTAAGATAATAGTTTTCATCCTAACTGAAAACATGGGTAAGCCAATTTAGGTCACTTTCTTTGCGATTTTGTACAGCTTCTTCATTAATTTCTAATAGTCTTTACCAAATATTACGTCATTTCGGCTAAAAAACAGTTCTAGTAATGGACATAAGAACTACGAAAACTACGTGCAAAAGGAGTTCTACTTAATTTGGAAAATACTTAAATATTATAAGAAACACATAGCAACCAGTTTAACTCAGATTAAGCATAGACTTGTACTTGGGTTAGTCTTATCTTAAACCCTCATTCATCAGTTAAATATACACGGTAATCATTTTGCCTCAGTAAAAGGAAATATTGAAAGAAAAAATAGTGTTTTCATAATAGTGACATGAGCTACAGGTCAAGTCTACAACACAGAACTACAGTTTAAAGGATCACAACCTTTTAGTAGCCTCGAACTTCAGCTGAATGCAAAATGTAAAGATAGCGAACATGCCTGAATATCTACTAAATTTATCCCCAAAAAATTTGAATTTTTCCTTCCAGAAAGGGCGGTTAGAGGGCCCAGATAGAAAATTATAATCTCCAACCTCTTTCCTATAAGGATTACTATATTAATTACTCATACTTTGTTTTATATATTACCATTTACTTATATATTTCCTGAACCTAATCGATCAAGAAACAATACTTGCTAAAACTGCTTACCCGGACGAGAGACGGTACGTCATGGAGGCAAATGGGAGAGATCTTGTGAAATGATCGTAGGATGATGGAGATCGCTAAAGTATTGGGTAAAAACAAACAAAGTGACAATCGGAGGTAGAAAGAACTTTTAAAGTAAGGGAACTTGGTAAAACTTCTGTATGACGTAGGGTGTCATTTAAAACCATTCTCTCTTGAGTTTAATAAATTTGTAGTGCAATTCCTATAACATCATTAATCCCCCAAATGCGCCCAAATGATTCTTAGTGATTTTCACGCTAAATTAACAAAAACGCAGGTGAAATTTAACAAGACGAAAACAAAATTTCGGATAAACATGGCTTTAAAAACGTTGTATGAAAACACAGCACCAATCTACACTACAGTTATTGTTTATAATCTGTTCTATGATAAATCCTGGGAAAAGTCTTAACGTTGGAGAAGATTTTTTGAATGCTAAAGCCGTAAAAGATGATGTGCTGTTGAAACCAACTCGATCAATTTCTGGCCTCTTTAATAGGTAAAAAACGTTATTATCTTTATCACCACTGCTTTATTAGCTTTAACACCATGACTTTCGCTATCACTATAATTAACACTTCTGTTAAAGAAATACGAGATCGTAACGGAGACATTACTCGGAAAAAACCGAGATACTCAACTTACCTTTCTTGTCAACAGGCCTTCACCAAGCATCTCAACAAAAACTACTTCGAGATCGCTCTGAAAACACAATACAGTGACAACAAGCCATCACCAAGC
>JAOBRD020255354.1:12753-23915 GCA_027575215.2 Hydrozoanthus sils
CAAAAACTGTTTCGAGATCGCTTTGAAAACACAATACAGTGACAACAAGCCGTCACCAAGCATCTCAACAAAAACTGTTTCGAGATCGCTTTGAAAACACAATACAGTGACAACAAGCCGTCACCAAGCATCTCAACAAAAACTGCCTCGAGATCTCTCTGAAAATACAACGGTGACAACAAGCCATCACCAAGCATCTCATCAAAAATGCTTTGAGATCGCTCTGAAAATACAACACAGTGAAAACAATCCATCACCAAGCATCTCAACATAAACTGCTTCGAAATCGCTCTGAAAGTAGAACTCGGAGAGGTATTTCTATTTCAACTACTCTTTCACTTTTTTATACAACAAAGTTTTTAGTTCTCATTCAAAATGAAACAAAAGTCAAAGCCTTAAAAAAATATGGCGAATTTACCAAACACATTAGCTACTTGACTTCGTTTAGACTCTGCTAACTAGATCTCGCTACAATGTAATGGTATTGATAACAATAACAAAAAAAATATTTAAGTTGTAATCCAATGCCATATGATCAAAACCAACAAACATATTAACAAAAAGTAATAATAAAAATAACAATAATAACAATAGCAATAAGAATAAGAATAACAATAAGAATATCAATGCCTTGTCGAGGTGGGTGGCTCCTATGTTTTGAAACTTGGAGCGGCTCTAGTGACATTGGGCATAGCATCACACTCCAAATATGAACCTTTTCCTTACCATGAAGCTTTTGGATCTCTTGAGGCACCAGGATAGTATCTAGGGGACTAGATTAACGGGCTAATATCTATGAACAGCGATTGGAAGAAAGACTGTACAAAAATTAGATCCTTACCAATCCCTGAACCGAATCTGGGGCTTTACATTGATTGTAAAAACTCCTACCAACTGAAACAACTCTACATCCACTGGTTAAAAGTTTATAGCCAAAATGCACTCACATCTTCATGAGCCCCAAACATGTTAAACAGCCGATATGGATCGTGATTCCCTTTTTCAGTAAGGAACGCACTCTGAAAAAAAGAGACAAAAAAAGAAAATCACAAAGAACAATGTAAAGTCAGGCAAAGTGTTTATTGAAAAACTAAACTTGATATGTTTCTAGCAGGTGGACTGATAGACGATAAATTCTCTTGACAAGGCATAGGATAGTCTAACTGGTTACAATAGTCAAGTTTACATAACCGTCCCTGGCCAGATGACTCTTGGACCACATCCGTTCCAGTCGGGAAAATCAAGCAAATTTAGTGAGTCGTTGCGGGACTTAAATTGCAATTTCGCCTTTTGCATTGGCTTGGATCATTTTCTTATACAACGTGCACAAAAGAAATAGTCTGACGGATTATGTATTCCAATAACCAAGCACATATACAAAATGAATGACAAGGAAAAATCTTCCTATTCAAAACAGTTATTTGCAAAACAGTTTACTTGAAAGCCCTTTATTCTTGCTCGAGACAATAAAAATGCAAAGGTACTCCCAAACCCTTTTAATTAAGCAACGAATAAAAATACCTTTCGTTTTAGTGGTACATTTAAGGCTAAGAAAACTAGTATTCGAAAAAACGAACAAAAACAATTCAACCAACCTGGATCAAGTTTCTAATGTTTCTCAAGCGGACATCGTTGGCCGTAATCGTAGATTTATCGGCTTTAAGTTTAGTTGGCTGGCCAGGTATTATTGGAAACGGCTAGGAAAGCACAATACAGTGCAGTCAGTTAGATTGACAGTAACCGTTTAATATTCAATGTCCTTATTGTTCGATACTTTTATTATAAACACTGATTATCATTACAATCACTTAGACTGTAATCTTCATAATCAATATTGTCATTATCATTTGATTCTTTTATCAAATACTTATTACCATTACTATCACGTTCACAATCATCTTCACCTTTATCATCATTATCTTAAAATGTTATTATCATTCCATTCTTTTTCAAATACTTGTTATTATTTACCATCACCTTTACTATCATCCACTTAATCATGACCACAAATATCAAAACCAGAACCATTTCTATAAGTACATTCACAGTTAAACATCACCATCTTCACTATTATCACAATAAATAAAACTTTAAAACTTGATTTGAAACTTTGCGAGAAATGGTGATTCATACCTTAATGCTATACCTGATCTTTCAGCTTATTAAAGTAAGCGAGCTACGAAGTTTCTTTACCATTGCTGAACGTTCACAAATCTTTTTTTTCATAAAAATAAGCACGTGAAAGATTCCCAAAGTTGTTTACGTACCTGGTCGGCACAAAACGGTTCGAGCGTGTAGTTATCATGGAGTTCTTTCAATGACGCCACAAGGTTTAACTCAGTAACTGAGTTAAAATCAATCGATCTGCCACACAAAATATCCATTTGGACCAATAAGCAGCGGCCATAACAAACAACGAACGCAGTTTTCGATGATGCTATTACAAGTAACATTATCTTTATCATCATATTCCTATTATTTTTACTAATTATGTTCTTATTTATCATGTTACGTTATTTACACATCATACTTTTACTAGTGGATGGAAGGGGAACTTGTCTTATACATTTTAAATATTTCTTGTATTTTTCTGTTTATTTCACGTTAAAGTGTTATTAGTGTTATCATCGTCATTATCATAATCATCATTAATAATAATAATAATAATAACAATAATAATAATAATGATTATTATAATTATTATTTTATTATTATTCATACCTGTACTTCTTTTTCAGTCTCTTGACAACATCGATTAGCGTTTCTTCAAATGGCAAGTCAGGATCGTCAAACCCTTTGAATTCCTACAAGTATGGAGTTAAGATTTTAGGTAAACTTAAGTGATCTCTGCAAAGACAAGCAATGGCCGTACAAATAGAAACTGGCAATGACTAGTAAGAAAGAAACTTTTTGAGGTGCATATGGTATCCAGCATGTAATAAAAAACACTGTTCTATGTTCATCCTTTCAGCCCCAGTCAGATCTTCAACTCCTCGCATGGCTCATACAAGTAAGACATCTCGGGGCTGGTTGTTCGAAGCTGATTATCCTTAATCAAGGGTTAACTCTTAAACAAAACCTATTGGTTGTAACGGTTATTAACACTGGATTAGGGCTAATGTCATTTGAACAACTGGGCCTTGGTAATGAGAAAATGGGAATTGACCAAACATAGTAACCTGAAGATGAAATGCTAAATTCTTCTAAGCTGGTAACATGAAGGTTCTAATTACGAGAATTCTAAATTAGGAATATTTGTAGCAGAAAGGATTAGCGTGATCGCTGTTAATAACTTACTTGTTGTAACGAGAGTTTTGAATGACTTATTTGTGAGTTGTAAGCTGTGAATAACGTACTATAGGTGGTATAACACCTACAAATATACCTTCATAACTGAGTGCGAGTTCTTTCTGGGAAATTATTGGCCAGAGACCTTTCACTGTACAGACCAAGAATAGAGAGATGTTTATTACATGGATTCATTTTTAGGTCAGTGAAAGAGAACAAACAATTGCTACAAATCAGCCCAATAACTCCCCGGTGCTGAATGGGACGTTATTGGACCGTTTTTTGGCCAATCTGCACACGGGATTTGGTTACTCGCCATGGAAATTTGGCTTGCCATGTAATGGTGTCGTCTTAGTTAATTGTGCCAAAATATTAAAAAAAACTGTTGAGCTCTTTTAACTTTAAAAAGTTATTCAAAACCTAGTATCAACCCCATCATGCTGTTCAAGACAGCTATTAACACCCAACTTCTCCTTGCAGAACACATACAAAACAGAATGAGAATTTTTCAAAACGAAGTGAACTGCCGAAGATCAAAAGTTTGAATTCTCCCAAACTTAGTCTTGAAAAGTATGGGTTCTTCTAATACAACTGGGACTGAAAGAAATAAGCAAAGCGGTGACGATTACCTCGTCATTCTTACACTCAGCTAGACAGATCTTGCAGTTGATAACGTTGACGGGGTTCTTAAGCAGCCGAAATACACGGCGATGGATAGACGGAGCTGTCTTGTCTTCAGAAGACTAAAAACAATAAATGAGTCAGTTACAAAATGAGGCTTTCTTGTCTTCAGAAGATTAAAAACACAATCTGTTAGTCAAACTGCCCATTACACCAACATATTTCTTTGAATCAAAACATAATTTAAAGTACTTCTGCTAAATTTGGTCAAATAATTTTCTTCAACAGTGGCTCAAACTACCAAATTTTAGGATAATTCGGTTCATGACCGTGTTCTAGGGAGACTGGGCTGTGACGTCATTCCAGACTCGTAATATTAAAAAATGTGTTCTTTTCTATACACAAAGAGGAAAAAGAACCGATAACTGTATGAAAAGTTGGAAGCTACTTCTGAATCAAGAAGTCTTCGACTCATCCATGTCTACCTTGCTGTGTTTTGATCTTGAGATGTCCGGGAATAACGTCATAGCCCAGTCCCCCTAAATTGCAGTTGTGTAAAAAAAGCGAATATGACCGATTTCAAAATCTTATTTTTCTTATTTTCTATCTAATTATCCTTATTTCCAAACACTTTTGGTGAACACAAAATAAATTGTTAAAACAAATGACCGGCCGTGACTTCAGAAGACTAAAGACATTATATTCTGTTAGTTACGTAGATGATGATATGAATCAAATATTAACTTTTTTTGTGGGATACCTAAAGGATACACTGAAACTGAAACACTCTTCTCATTTTCATTTATTGATTGCAAAAATGTAAAATGTTGGATGTTATGGAGGAAATGCTTTGCCAATTCCAGGGTTTTCAAAAACCATGACCAATATTAAGGGACTTTCCAGGGCCTGGCCATGGAATAGTTTTAATCCAATTCCAGGACTTTCCAGATTTTCAAGAACCACAAACCAAATTCAAGGATTTTCCTGGGCCTGGAATAGTTTTAACCCGATTCCAGGACTTTCCAGATTTTCAAGTTAACCATATTCAAGGACTCTCCAGGGTCTGGACATTTTTGTCCCAATCCAAGACTTTCCAGGATTTTATAAGGACAACAAGGCTTCCAGATTCAAGGACTTTCCTGGGCCAGGAATATTTTAACCCGATTCCAGGCTTTCCAGATTTTCAAGTTAACCATATTCAAGGACTCTCCAGAGCCTGGACATTTTTCTCCCAATCCGAGACTTTCCAGGTTTTTAGAAGGACAACAAGTCTGCCAGATTCAAGGACTTTCGTGGGCCTGGAATAGTTTTAACCCGATTCCAGGACTTTCCAGATTTTCAAGTGAACCAAATTCAAGGACTCTCCAGGGCCTGGACATTTTCCTCCAAATTCAGGACTTTCCAAGATTTTTATAAGGACAACAAGTCTACCAGATTCAAGGACTTTCCTTTTCCTGGAATAGTTTTAACCCAATTGCAGGCCTGTACAGGATTTTCATGGACCGTGGCAACTCTGTAATACACGTAGCCTCAGAGTGTATTAACATTCAAAGCCGAATTGTCATGGATAGCACGTGATTTGTCATTTTGTTGTCAACGCACGTCATAACTCATACCTCAAAAGTCTCGTGTAGGACGCGCCTCCAGCCCTTGTAAGGGTAGAAGCTCCGATCATTTCTACCCATAATTCCTTGCGCGACCCTGCACAGAAGAATCTGTAGAGAACAAGTCCAGGAATTGAAATTCGTTTAAAACACGAAGTAAAAGCGATGCGATGATGTTAAATATGGCAAAACCTTTTTTAGAGACTAACAGTAATTCAACCAAATCAAAGTGACGTCACTTCCGGTTAACATGAGGTGCACACTTGCAGTTATTATAATCATTAACAATTGAACTCCCTTTTTATTTTAATTTCCAACAAAAGACTCCCACCTAAAGAATATTACATGGTGGCAGGAATATATGAACTTTCGCTATGCTCACTCATGAAACCTTTTTTCCACTCGAAGATAAACTTTGCGCCACCATGCGACATCCCCTATATATATACTAGTAAATTAATAACAATTTCTAAACATTGTAGGATCTGAGATACCGTCTCTCCCGAACGAGCACATCACGCCTAGTAAAGAAGGTGGAAAACAGTAAAAAAACAACAGAAACAGGTAAAACCAGTTTCTTGTTGTGTTTATCTTATTTGACCCTGAGTTACTCAGTTAGCGAACTCAAGTTCGAGCAACAGCATCTTAATTCAGGGTTAGCTAGCTCAGGGACAACCTTAACTCATTTTCGAGCAATTAGGCCCTGCTGGTCAGCGCTCAACCTCAAGAAAGGTTACTCAATGGCACAGTGGTAACAAAAAATGAACAAAGTTTAAGTGTTGAGTACAAATTTCAGCCAAGGGACTGTAAAAGTAGATACGTAAACCAACAAATTTATTGTTTCTTCTGTAGTTAAACGATAATTTTTGCATGAGCAATAACATACAAGAAGTGCTTTCAAGACAAAACGCGAGTCACAAAACTAGTCAAAGCAAAGACCTGCTCATTATTATAGACTTCTGCATTAATAATAATAAGGGAAAAATAGAAACCGACTCTTTTACAAGTGCAGTAGAGACAGAACAATATTGATAATTATAACCCCAAGGAATAAGCACCACTGAATAACACGGCATGGCCAATTTCAGGAAAAATGTTGTAACCAGGTATCTTTCATTATAACCCCGATAAAAAAACTGCAAAATGTAGCAATCATGAAAATAGTAGCGCCGAGGTAGTTTTCTCACTGAAAGGATTTTCAGAAAAAATGAGACGATATCATAATGTGACGTTATCTTCTCACCAAACTGTCCTCCTCTGGGCTGAAAGAAATGCGCATTCTCTTCTTCTTCTTCAACGCCTCTTCATCGATTTCATCCACTGCAACTGTTTGGCAGAAATAATAGAGAAAAGTGGAATATAAATTAAGAAAATACAGCAAGATATGTTTGTCCAGTTGCTTTTTTGATTGAACCTCTTTGCGCACACTGTTGCTAGCGGAAACACAAAATAATTATACTATACTTATCTTTGTAGCCTTAGCTTCGTTTATATTGAAGATGTTTGAACATCCAAAATCATCATGTCTATAATTTTCTCTGTGTTTCTTTTAGGGTTGCTAGGCTCTCAATGTATTGTGGTAGAACTTACAGTCGCCATGGAAGATTGCTTACCATACGAGCCACCAAAAGGGTGTTCCCTAGTCCCTTTGGCTCGAGTTGTTGGTGTTTTCTTTAACTTCTTGGGTTTGGGTAAGACAGTAATGGCATCTGGTTAAAAAAAGGAGAATTACCTTAAAAGGATTCGTATTAAAGACAGTGAGTTTTTTCTTGTAAATACAAGGTTCGTGCACTACCTGGAAAATAGAATTCCAAGACTTTCCAGGAGTGTTTCGAGGTATTTTCGTGGTGTAACAGCGTTTATCAACAGCTAAGTTCTCCTTACAGTAACAATAGAAAATAAGTTGATCAGTGCTGAGAATATGAAAATTTGATCATCCACTATAAATCATTCGGATGATTAAAGAAGTTTTTCAAAATTACTCAAAAAAATTCATGAAAATAAACCACAAGAATTCACAAACTTATCGTTGGGCACACTAAGGAGCGGGAGAATTAATCAGGCCAAAATACTTTGTTCCATTAGTAAATCGCGAACTGAGCAAAAAGAAAAAGTAACAAGTTAAGGCCTAGTTTATTGTTACTTTACAGGACTAAATACTCTCGTAACACAAAGTAATATTTTCCCACTCTTTACCTGGTTTCCGCTTTGTTCGATTGGTGTTTCTTTTTTCCCCCTTTCCTCCTTTTTTCATTGTTTTCTTTTCTGTTACAACCTTTTTAATTTGTAGAGTCTTTGGTTCTGCAGTTCTAATAAAAACGGAGATACATCAACCATTGCGACGTGGTCTGAATAAAGAAAGCAAAGCCAACCCGGTAGACTTATAACAGGGTGTACTTTGAGGTGAAGAGGAAGTGGAAATTCAAGAGGAAGCAGAAGAGAAAATGAGGAGAAAAGAAAGAGATGAGAAGAGATGAGACAAGGTACAGAAGAGGATGCAAATAAAAAAGGGGAAACAGAAAGGAAAGAGGAATCGGAAAAGCAGCAAAAGCAAGAGGGAATTGATGCGGAAAGACTAAAAAGCGGAAGAGCAGGCAGTATCTAAGGAGAAAGAAAGAAGTGAAGAGGGCATACGTGGTATAGGAAGAGGTAAGCTGGAGGAAAGAGAGGAGAAGCACTGGGAAAGGAAGATCAAAGATACCTTTTATCAGCGATGACTGGTAATTTATTTCTGGAGATGGCAGAGTTTACTCTCTTGGTTGCAACAGTCGACCAGTTTCTTGCCAAATGTCCATACATGTCAGAATCCAAACCTCCTGAACCAAGCCCGTCCCCAGGGGGCAAACCAATGTTGCCTCTGGTCACAATTGGAGACTTGAAACTGTCCAGCTTGAACTTATAAGCTGGTCTTTGGTCTTTATCTGACTTCTTTTCGACGCCTTTACCGTAACTTCGCATAACTCCTGAAACGATTAAAATAACAGTTGTTGCGAAAAGCAGTTCTTGATTTAACATTAAGGCCTTGTGAACAATTGCAATTATTTGGTTGAGGAAATCTGTGGTTTGTGTATGTTTTTAGCCGCAGATTAAAATAACCTGGATAATGACACCATCGCAATATATTTGGTAGACACGTTTACAATTCCACAGCAAGCACTTGCTGGCAGGAGATAGACTAATTGGCTTGTTACGTAACATAGGACAAAGTCATCAAAAATAGTAAAGTTTAAGACGGAGACAATGCCTTCAGTTTTGGTGTTTACCCAGCGACCCATCTAGATAGTTATGTTCCAGTCAGGGGCTGGTCAAAAAGTAGAAGGAGGGAGGGTGGGTCAGAGAAAATGAAATCTCGGTAACCCAAAAAAGTCATGACCCACCCCCTTGTAATGGCCCAATATTTTGGTGACCCACCCCAACTAACTGCTGAAAAAGTATATGACCCCCCTTCTAACTCAATTTTGAGTTTTATAACTTTTTTGCTTTTTAAATTCGGAATGCGAAGCATGAAGAACCGAAGTCTTGATTTTCAAGTCATTTTCGTTCTTCAAAGATTTTTGTCTTGTTCAATAAGTTCCTAATAACGAAACCACAGACTTCAAGTTTGTTTGGTGCACTCTCAAGTTAAAGTTGATTCTTTAAAACGTTTTTCAACAACTTAATCGGCAATGCCATGATGAGACAACGGCTTTTGGCAGGTTTGATGATTATGTTTGTCATAATCTAAATGAGACAACTAATGAAGAAAATGTAGAATTGAATGCGAATTTCGCTACAAAATGTTCCATTGTAGTATTGTTAAAAATAAGCAGAACAGTTAAAAGTTAAGTATGAAAGTATTGCCAAAAGTATCGCGTATTATATAAAACCTCATATACACTGTTTTGTATCTTGATATAACTTTAGGCCCTCGGCTTAAAAATCAACATGAACCTTCAGCTCAGCTTTGGACAAATATTCAGTTATTTTTCAAACCTGTGCAGTTCAAAAAAAGGTAGAGAAGTTCTATTCAATAAATAAACTCTTTGTCACCTGTAACAGCCTAAAAAAAATCCTGGTAACAAGAGTTACAATTTCTGAAAAACTCCATGTCAATTAAACAAAACTTCAAGAGTTCAAAAACCTCAACCTATTTGCCGCAAAACGGAATGGGTAGTTGCTGTTGTATTGAAAGAAATAAACAAAGAACTCTTTATCTCTTCGTGATTAAGATCAGTGATTCTTTCATTCAAATGCCTGTTATTCTGTGCTGAACTTTTTCCATTCTAAATTCTGAACAACAAAACATAAAAACAATAAAGAGTTAAACCAAAACAGCACATTTTAGAATCAAATCTGTGATAAGCTTTGACTTTCAAGTACCATCTAAGAACGTTTAAAGCAACAAAACAAAATTGCCTTGATTGCGACATAATCTCTGTTAATAAATTGATGCTACTTTTTTGTTGGTGTTAAAAACAAAAAACATGAAGAAAAGGAAGATATATTATTCCCTGCACATGAAAAAACCTCGTTTTTCCAGGAATTTCCAGGCCTTTTAGTAATTTTCCAGGTTTTCCAACTGAATTTTTGTTTTTCCTTGACTTTCCTGGTTTTTGAAGCCTGTGCGAACGCTGCAGAAGAACAACTGAAAGGTTGGCAATTACAGCTGGTAAAAACTCTTTCTTATACTAAAAGATAACAAGAAAAAAGGGCTCACCAAGGGGAGTGTTGAGACAAACACATTTGATGTCCCACCAATAACTCTGCAACTTCTCGAAGTCTGAAAAAACGTAAACCCGTGACGGGAACTTGGAACCACTTGGATGTTTGACTTGCTTGGGATCTGGAACTGAGGATGTTGTATCAACTACAGTTGCTCCTTCGCTGACATGGCACATCACCTGCAAGTGAACACAAGCAAACATGTTCAGGAACTCTTTGATTGTATTTATACAGCTCAACTCCGTTATTTCAAACCCTGAAAGAAATGAACGTAGTTCGAGTTTGTAGAAGTTCGAAAAAACCGAGGGTATTGTGTTCTAAATCAAAACCATGGAATTTGATTTTATTTTGTTCAACATGGGGGAGTTCAACTAAATGGTTTGACTATGCGAGTTAGAATAAGGGGAGTTCTGCTGCACATCAACTACAACAATAATGATGACCATGATGAGGAAATACGAAAAAACTCCACATTGCTAAATGCAATGATAATAATAATAATAATATTAATAGTAACAAGAATAATGATAATAACACTTAAGACTTTGTAGCACTTTTTCAGTTATCTTATAATATAGTTGTTAGTTACTGAAGGAGCGGGTTAGGGTTAATGCAATGACCAGCTGACTGGAGACTAGATGGCAAGTTATGTAAAGTCGGAAAAGGCCAATATATCACAGTAAGATTTAAAGTGCATATGAAGTGAAAATTTTATTGCTTCAGTGGATAGGCCTTGGTAAACGAGGAATAGCAGTGAAAAATTTGTCAAAATTTTTTTATGGTTCTTGAAATATTTATATTTAAAGTCTCCAACTGATGACGTCATGAGTGGTTCCGACAAATTTGCATTTTTTAAAAATCTACTGCTCACCCATAACCTTTGGATGAATTTGAGTCAAACTTGGACTAATTATCTATCTACCTCGAGATACGTCAGCAGCCCAACTT
>JAOBRD020255464.1:0-23915 GCA_027575215.2 Hydrozoanthus sils
TCCAATAAGAATAAGGTATAGAGTTTGGAAACCCTCCAATAAGGATAAGGTATAGAGTTTGGAAACCATCCAATAAGGATAAGGTAGAGTTTGGAATCCCTCCAATAAGGATAAGGCAGACTTTGGAAACCCTCCAATAAGGATAAGGCAGACTTAGGAAACCCGCCAATAAGGATATGGTAGACTTTGAAAAGTCGCCAATAAGGATAAAGTATATTTTGGAAACCCTCCAATATGGAAAAGGTTTAATTTCAATTTAAAAACCCGCCAACTGAAAAAAACTTCATTTGTAATACGATAAGACAAGTTAGAACATCCATCTAGTTGCAAACAACTTAGTTTTTGTTTGGTTTCAAACATATTATGCGTTTAAGATCAAATCCCAGACAAAGGATGACAGATATTTGCGATGAGCATGCAGTTCGTTCTAGAAATAAAAGACGATACCAGGAAACAAAAACGCGCAAAGTATAATTGTATTAATAAAGATCAAGGCAGTGTAGCGTTAATGTTAGCGCTGCTGTTGCATCAAACGCAGCCATGATCGAACCCCCCCCCCCCATCCCCCCTCTCCCTACGGATCTGGCACCCGAGTTTCATTTCTGATGAATGGCTTGTGGAAACTTGGTATTATTGACCTGTAATTACGCAGCCTTTCTAGTTGCTATAACTGTAGTTTTCACAGTATCCGTCTGACAATACACCCTTTTTATAGTCAGACCCCTCTAAAACGGAAACCTTAGAATACTGTAAACGACTACACGAGAAAACGGCAGGGAACAAGATTTAGTGTCAGTCTCATCTGGTTGTTCATTTGAGGGGTTCAGTTGTTCAAGCTACAGGCGAACATCCTCAAAACTGAGCCGCTATGAAGTGTGGTAAGTATGTAGCTATGCCAACAAAAAATTTTCGTATTGCCGCCGACCTCTTCCATCCCATATTAAGTTAAGTACGCACGGTATGTGTTATCTTTATTATAGATTTTGAAAATTTATTTCAGCTAGCTTGAAGTTATAGATTTGCAGATTTTGTTGTCATTTATTTGAATTATTTGTGTGCTTGAAACTCTATATCTGTTTTAGCTTCTTCATAAGATCTTCTACGGTCATATCTTCATCTGGCGAGATCTGGCCCTCGCTGCTGATTTCTTCTGAGAACTAAGGGAGAAAACATATTAAGTGCTGTCATTTTGTGGCCTTGCTTGCTCAATCTACCTTTTTCCTTTATTGCTGGGAATTTCTATTCTGCGCACGCAATTCTTATATTTTTGTCGAGACACATAAATATTATTAATCTGACCGTTTTACTTCCTGTATCTTTTGTGGATTCAATTAGCTTGGTCAGTTTACAGTTGCCCTTTTGAGCCCATCGGCCGATTGGTTTACGGTTAAAACGATCAATCGAGACAGCCAGATTCATCTGTATTAAGTGAAGTTCATCTTTTATCTAATGTAATACGCTAGTTACATTCAACAAACACTATAAAGTGGCTCAATTTTTCTGTAGCTGAGGTTAACGTGTTAAGGTATAAACCATATACCGCATTTTCCGGACTAAAACCCGAGGGTTATCTGTTAATTTTATCTTTTATTTGAGAAGGTGCGGGTAATCTACCGATACGGGTTATCTGTTAGATTCTGAAGTTGATCTGGCTACAAGTACAACATTTATAAGACTTTCAATAAAATGTTCTGCTAGATTTAAACGTTAAACTTAATGTTACACGTGGAAGAAGTAACTGAATAAGTGCGGCCGGGTTATTTGTTGACTTTTGTTTCACTTAGTCACAAAAATGTGGGGTATGAGTTATCTGGTTATAAGGTATATAACCTTTAACAGGTGGTAAACAATCGAGCATCTTTACTCCTTATTCTTTGTAGAGTTGCTAAACTCAAGCTATCCTTTGCCATTTAACAAGTAATTTAGGCTTAATATGCATGGTAAATCTAGATTGCCTGATGTACCTTTCTTTGTGGCCTTGGTTTGGTGTACGCCATCTTGACACCTTCAACAAGTGATGAAGGTGGACCTTCGTCTTCTTCTTCTTCTTCGTGACTTTCATCGACCAATGAAATGCCTTAAAATGTAAACCATAAACACAATACATATAAATATACATTACAATATAGATAAAGATGTGACCCTTTGCCAATGTATTTCATGAACTAATGACAATCACGCTTCGAATGCAGTCGCAATTCCGGATACAAATCACAACCGAAAAATAAAATTTGGATTTGTCATTTTTATTGGATTTGATGTTATCTTTATACCCGGAATGTCTTTAAGCACCTGATGAAGGGAGGTTAAACTTTCCGAAAATTGGTGAAATTTATTAAAGACTTGGAGAAGAATCACTGCCTCGTTTGTGAAGCCACTCCTTTACCTATATATTATAATCGTTCATATATATTATACTTCAGTTACATTACATATGTTTAAAGGAATCCTCCACCGTATAACATTAGTGGTCTCAAATAAAACATTTTTTAAGTCTGTGTTCATATCAGCAGCACAAGTTTGATAATTTTGTGCATATAACCAACGCCAAGCAATTTGTTTTCATCAGTTTTACAGTTTGAATTTCCCGCGCGCCGCCGTTTTGAATTATGACGTAATGTGGTTGCAGTGTCAGACTCCCTCTCGCTTATTGCTAATAGTGAGATTTAGCACCGCGTATAGGTGAGACGGCAAACGTCAACTTGCCGTCTAACGTTTTCCGTATATTTGTCTTGTTTTCTTGGTTTTAGCATCACGTTGACTTAAGCTTTAAGGGAAAACACGCGAGCGACTCGAATTAGGCTGGAAACTAGTGTCAAATAAATTAAAAGCAATTAAAATCTTATTCTGAAAATACATAATAGCAAAGAAAAAATATTAACAGCTGATTCCCGTTGATGAAAGTTGCCAATTGGAACTATCTGAACTATTTCTTGTGTTGTTTCTTCAATTTAGCTAAATGAACATTAATCACAACATCACTTCACCTTTTAGGACTTAAAAACTATTTTTATGCTTGAAAAAAGAAAAAAATATCTCACGAAAATATCAAACGCGAAAACCCTTACCTTAGTGTATGTACGTACGGCAAACGTGAAACGGCAGACACGGGAAAATCTTGCTGACGTGATCACGTTTCACGTTCGCGTCTCGCGTATACGCGATGCTAAATCTCCTTATTCTATTAATCGCGAGTGGAGACTGGTACTGCAACCAAGTTACGTCACAAATCAAAATGGCGGCGCGCAGGACATTGAACAAAAAAAACTGATCAAACTAAATTCTTGGAATTAGTTATATGCGCATAATTAACAAATTTGAGCTGGAAATAGATTTAATAAAAGTTTTATTTGAGACCAAAAATGTTATACAGTGGAGGATTCATATAAGTTGTTAGTTACTGTAGTGGTGGACTTATTAGATAAACATTTAAAATACTAACACTTGAAAGGAAAAATAGGTAAACAAGATAAAAGGAAAGAAAAAGCATTTTACAATTGTTCAGGTGTATACTAGGTGGAAGATATTTTTTCTCCTACCCTCTTTGATTCTTTGTTAGCCGATCTGAACCTACCTCGAAATTAAAAACCTATACAACTTGAGAGGAAGACATACTTTCGATAATTAATTGGTTAACTTGAAAGTAAAGTTAAGACACTAATGTGTAAAACTGTTGAACATCTATAGCTCTAAACACCTCTTAAGTTGGACTACTCTTTGCTGAGTCGACTGGATTAAGTTGGGTAAAGTGTCTTGCTCAAGGACACAACACATGCAGTGATTTGAAGGACGATCAAATTCGCAACCTTAGGATTACAATCGAACACGCTAACCACTCGACCACTGCGCCGAAGAATAGGCGACTGCCTAATTCTAAACAGATACCAAAATTCATACTACTAAACAAACCCCATTCATTATCTTCATGAACTACATTTTCTTCCTTCGGTTCTTCTTTCAATACTGGCTCTCTCGACGCAGCGGAATCCTAGTACGACAAAAAAACTTTCAGTACTTTCAGCAAACATACTGTATTCTTTAAACATACACCTTTCGTGTAATGTTTTTGTTGCAGTCAATTTATAGCCACAGAGATGGTACAAGTCAAGATCTTATCTGTTTCTTTCAATACAATACAGTACAATGTTTTAATTTCTATTCAATTCTTACATGAAGTTACTAATTTTATCTACATTTCGATTGTTCTGTTGTTGCTTTTTTTGGTTTTAGTATCTAAGCTCTTAAGTTCAGACGGAAGATTTTGCCACACGTTTTATATATAATATAAAATATATAATATTTTAAAATCCCTATAATGCTTATTTTTCTAATTTTCAATTGAAAAGTTGAACCCTTTAGTTATAGTAGCTTTCGAAAATAAAAGTTTCTCGCAATTTCTCTCACATTCTTAAGGTTTGAGACGTGCAATGCTGACGTAGCAAGAGGCATGAGGCGCGACAATTTTATTATTTCAAAAAAATATGGATTCTAGCTACAATAGTCCAACTGTTAACATTAATCAATGAATTATTTCCTTAAAACTGTTTGAAATAATTATTTTTTTTACTGGAAATGAACATTTCTAAACAAAATCCACACATCTCACTACTGTACATCCCCGGTCTGCTCGGTCAAAATTTACATTCCAATCTTTTTTTTTTTATTAAAAAGCATACTTAGACGCAGAAATTTTCTTCATATAATCGAATTCTGAGTTCATAGATGACAACAATTTTAATCTAAACGAAATAAAGTAACAGGTAAGGCATCACGGTAGTCGATCAAGCATTAATACCTTGTTGCTTTGCTCGATCACCAACCCGATGCTTTCCTGATGAAATTTCTTTAAGACTTTTTCAAAATAAAAAAAATGGTGCAACTTTGTTGCCAGTCGTTATACCTGGTACTCCTTCTGTCGCCGCTGACACTTACGATCATCGCAAGACGGGTTGGGTTTCATGGCCATTGTCGGAAAGTAGTCCTGCATTGCATTGTATCCCAAATAGTACGTCACATTACCGAATTTTAACAAGTACCTACGAAAATAACCAAGCATATTTGAATATACTTGCAGGATCGTGTAAGTTGTAGATGAACGTCGTGAGCTTTCTGTGAAGATTCGGTTGGAATTAAAACCTGTTTCTGATTGTTAATGAACATATATAATCGATGACAAATTTTATCTTACATCTTAGAGATACATTTTCTTATTTTCGATTTCTCATTTCGAATAAACTGATTTTGGAATTGAATACTGAGTTTGCAAGTTTGCTCGAATTTACCTGCGTGCACGACCACTCCCCTTTATAGTTACTCATCACGCCGTTTGAAATTCGTAGTCATCGACGGACTGACAAAACGTTGCCTGGCACAAAGGCTTTATATATATATATATATAAGGATATGTTAATCAACAAAACTCCAAGCAACAATAGATAATAGACATCACTACTGATCATGCAACTGCGTTGTATCTTCAACAGTTTTTACATTGGCAAATAACTACTTCCTATTAGTATCTGGTTTTAGATAGGAACATTCTGCAATGGCATGGAGATCAAAGGTGTGGATGCGACAAGTTTGGCCACGCACCACCACATCGAAAAGCTAAGAATGGTTTAGCTATAAGTGTACTCAACTAACAATGGTGAAAACGCGGACAACGTTGGCGGGAGTACAAAAGCCAAACTTCGAAAACTCCCACGTCTGCTTCAATATTCTTAACCGGACAGTGACAAAGTTGTTGAAAAACCTGGATTTCCAAGCAAGCAGAACTCTTAAATAATCTTTACAGTGTTCTTGGTCTGAAATAAAACTTTCGTTAAGTCTATGTCCATATCAGCGACTTAAGATCTAAACGCCAAGCAATTCAATTATTTTTTATCTTTTTCACGGCTTGAAATGTGATGTGTTTCGATTGCAGTGCCAGTCCCCAGTCCCCACTTTTACAATAGCAATGAACGAGAGGGGGCCTGGCACTGCAACCGTAACACGTCACATTTCAAAATGGCGGCGCGCGGAAAATTCAAACGGTAGAACTGATCAAAATAAATTGCCCGGCGTTAATAATACGTACAGAATACTTTGAATTGCTGATATGGATATAAGCTTAAGAAAAGTTTTATTTCAACCAAGAATGTTACACAGCCAAGGATCCATTAACTCACTTGAGTGTCATTTGTACTAGGAATCCCGCCACAATTCCCATAGTAGTAGGCAGTGATGCTGCACAAACTCCTTCGCGCTTCAGAGTCCTTTCATCGATATTGGAGGCCACCACAAGAGGAGGAGCACACTGGAACACAAAACCAATTCCTACTTAACCCTTTCAGTCCCAGTTGTATTGTTAAATACCCTAATTAGAAGCAATTCTTGTAATGGAACAATTTTGGGAGAATGTTGCTTCTTATTTTCAGTAGTTTGCCTTGTTCGATCAAATGACTATTCTGAAAAAGATGGCGGCTAAACGTTTTACCACAATGCATTGCAAACCTTACACGGCTAAAAGAAGCTCAGGGAAGGTGGCAAATGGTAAAACATTTCCTTCTACAAAAACCATTGTTTGTATAAAATTTGAGGTTTAAAGATTCTCTCTTTGAGTTTTATCCGCAATTTTAGACGCTTATAAATGCGCTAGGAATTATGGGTAAATGAACAAGTCGCCATATTGTGCATATTCGCGGTTTCTTAACTAAATTTCTTATTTTGTATTTGCTATATAACGAGAAGCTGAGTGTTGATAACTAGCTTGGACTAAAAGGGTTTAGCTGCTTTTCTTCATTTTTCTGCTTTTAAATTCGCTTTAACTGTAAATGTAAAGTTCTCAAAAAATGGAATTTTACTTACGGATATTAACTCTTTCAAATTTCAATTAGTTTCACAACAAATGGCTTTGCAAAGACTGCTTCAAAATATATGTACACCTTGATCGTAAGCAATTTTCAGTACTAAAAAAGTTGATTTTCCTAAATTGTTAATAATCCCCCCTAAATTATTAGATAACTTTTTTTTATTAAAACTACTAACTACTTAACTTACAGCAAAGCAAGCTGTTTGTCCCGGAACAATGACTTGCACATGGCCAGAGACGGCATTTTCGCTCACTCCAGATTCCATCCAGGCCTGGTTTACCTCGTTACAAGCCTAAAATAATAAAATTCTTAATCTTGCATCAGTTTATTTTGGTCATGCCTACCTTTGGAGTTTTGCAAAATTCTTTGGAGTCTGGCAAAATTGACGTGCCACTGACTATATCCTGTTCCCAAGTGTCATACTTGACAATTTGCAAGTGTAAAACTTGAAAAACAAATACACCAGCTGTCTACACTATAAACGCTTTGAAAAACATAGATCTTGTTCTACTGAGACCAACAATTTCAAACTAAACCAGTTTTGATTGGTTTGGCTCAAATTTCCAATAGAATATTTTCCAACCTTTTTCGGTTAATTGAAACGTTTTTGATCATTTTAACCAGGGTAAGAGTTGGTTGAAATGGTTGATCAACCAAACCAGCAGTTTTCGGTTTGCCCCAATAGAACACGACAAACGCCCCTGTCTACTTCTTTTCATTGGCGAGACAATTTGTTATTGACTTCAAACACAACTTCAAGTTAAAATTTGTATCTTCACACCACCGTTTGTTAGTCTCTAAAATGAGTTTTCAAAAGTTGTTTTGAATAACAAGACAAAAGAAACACAAACTTCGACTGCCTAATCAACATTGAACTATATCACGTCGGTAATGACTGGTCCCTAAAAATCTTGTGCCTCTTTGTACTAAACAAAGAAACCACCGGACTGAAGTTTTCTACTTAAAAACTGAACGATGAATCTTAAAGAGTTCTCGGTAAAGACTTACTTAGTTTCTAAAATGAGTTTTCAAAAGTTGTTTTGAATAACGAGACAAAAGAAACACAAACTTCGACTGCCTAATCAACATTGAACTATATCACGTCGGTAATGACTGGTCCCTAAAAATCTTGTGCCTCTTTGTACTAAACAAAGAAACCACAAGATTGAAGTTTTCTATTTAAAAACTGAACGATGAATCTTAAAGAGTTCTCGGTAAAGACTTACTAGCAAATGGATATTTTAGCTAAATTTAAATTAAGTTTCACGCGGCGTTGCTTGCTAGTTATGCTTCGCCAAACATTTCGTCAGTTACAGTAAAAAGAAATCAAGTGATCTTGAACTGTAATCAAAACTATAAAAATCTTCTATCAGCTTACAGTGTTTATTGCCATTCTTGCTTCAAAGTTGTCCACACAGCTTAACACAAGATCAACGTGTTTGTCTTCTTTCCCACCATGACTGAAAACACAAAATTTTCGATATATAGTGAATGGCAATGGAAACTTCCTGTGTTATATGAAAAAGCTGCTGGGAGCAGGTAACCAACACAAGAGTTATGGAGCAAGTGGCTCTTGTTACGTAGTTTGACAACCCAGACTTCGGTGAAAGGTGATTGTTGATTTCTGGAGGTTAGGTAACAGTTAACAGACATACAGTTGGGGACAGTTGCATTTCGTATCAAAGGTGAAACTATTGATTTAACGAACGAACAACTGCGAAAGCATTTACTAAGATATATTCATTAACCAAGCCAATCAAGTGGCTGTCCTTAAAAATATTGCTAAAAAATAGATTTTGATGTAAAACTGAAAGATGATTCTGTTGAGGAAACTAGGAAAACAATTTCATTAAGTACAGAAATTTCTTACAGGAAACTTGCTTTTGAAAAAGATATTTATTCTTGTACTTATGATGAGACTACAGTAGTCACACACGTCATATAGGTCAAAAAACTTACCCAAAAATTATGAAAAATTTTGACATACCTTATTCTACACAGAAAGTGATTAAAGTTTTCCATCAGTGTAATGTTGTAGTTATATGCTTCAAACTCAACATCGGGATTAATTTCTCTGTTCAATTAAAATAAAATTGATGTTAAAATTAACAGAATTTAACAATTTGTTTGGTTTCTAACATACATGCGCGCACTATTTAATAACCAAAGGGGAAATCTAAAAGAGTAAGAGTGGTATGCATTGTATGATAAAGTTCACCAAACAATTTGTGCTAAGTACCACTGAAATAACTCTACTTGGGAAGAAATTACTTTAAAAACGCTTAAATCTAAACTTTGAAATTATTCAACTGTTAAATTTCACACGCAAAAAAAATCAGTAATTCAACTAGAAATCATGGTAAACTTGATGGTTTGAAGTTCAGGGTAGGGTGTCCCCTAGACATGGAACTACAGTAAGCTTAGTGATGACAGTAGTATAGAGTGAGCAGAATTGGCCCCTTTTTTGCGGAGCCAGTGCGGAGCCGGCATAAATTATCTCTGGATGACGTCATAGCTCATGAATAAAATGGGATGGATTTAATTATCTCTTTTGTTTTCCAAACTCATCATAAAATGCGGTGCGCATAAATTATCTCTGGATGACGTCATAGCTCATGAATAAAATGCGGTGCCGGTATAAATTATCTCGTTTGTTATGAAAATGATTTGAACGGTCGTTTTTCTAAAATGGCGCCAACTGCATTAATTATGCAAAACAACAACGGTTTTGATTCGTCGTGATTGGTTCGTGCAGGAACGCATTGTTTTAAACCATAACATCATGTTTCTATTTTTATCTCGGGTAAGACGCTATAACTGAAGCCAGCAATGTTGTCATTTCTTAGATCCAAAACTTTAGAAAGCTCTGTAAACAAACTTTAACAAAAGGATAGCGAGCCTTAGAACTTATGCAAAGCCAGGAAGAAAAAATAAACACGCCGCTGTGAAGAAATAATAAAACCTTAATCTCCTATTGTTTTGTCTTTGACAGCTGTCAGCGCGATTTCGCTTATTTATTGAGCTTGCAACGGTTGAGTGATTTTTGAATATTTATTAAGAGCGCTAGTAAGCATACTGGCATTTGATGATTAAACTGTAAAAGAAAAGATTAAACACCAACGACCAGGTTTCAAACACATTTTATTCTTCTTTTTATTAATTACACTACTGATAAAATCATTCGGAATCTGACCCGTTTTCCATCTCGCTTCTCTCTGAGTCAAAATGTTGTTTACGACCAGATTGAACGTTTGTATGGTTTAAGTGCCCACAAGCATTACACAGTTGAAACACGTCCCGTAAACATCTCCTATTCAGATCGAACCCGCTCTGACAAATACCACAATTCAGGCTGGTTATTGGCACAACGACAAATCCTTCCTTCCATCAACATTTCGAATATTTAACAACAGCCATATGAGACTGATCGGAACTGTCGCAGTTCGGTCAAAAGGTTTGCTTTTCTTCTCCATCACTAGAATTTTCATCATCAATGTCAGGATCGTCTTTTTCCTTTTCACTTTCATCGTCTTGCTCACTCTCTGATGTTTTGCTTTGATCACTGTCTTGACTTGATATCTCTGAGTCGCTTTCTTCCTCTGTTTCTTCTCCACTTTGAATCGAACTTTCCTTCACAATCAGTTCGGCCAATATCATTTTGTTTTTTACAAGGCGTTTGTTAGTTCCAATTTCAGCAATACCATTCAAAAATGTATTAAGCGCTCTCAGCTTGGGGACTTCGGGGTTGTATGGCAAAAGGATATATTCGCAAAGTTCGGCCATATGTGTAACTGGAATTCGCATTTCTCCTTTGGGGGTCCAATACAAAATCTTTTTAGAAGTTATTATGCTGTGGAGTAGGTCCAAGGCATTCTTTCATGGCACTGCTCTACTCAATGTTTTAAAATCTGTTTGAACTGTGGGCTTTCTTCCCTCTCTTTGTCATCTTCCAAATCACTTTCTTCGGTAGAAGAAGCCGACTCTTTGCTGGTCTGCGACCCTGTTGAATTTGTATCATCATGTTCTACTTACTCGTCTTCAACCCTTTTTCTTTTTCTGTTCATAATGTAGTTGATGTGAGCAGCTTGCATCGGTTTTGAATAACGATAGAAGGAAATGTTACAGCCCTATTTACACCAAAAGCAGGCTGATGCCACTAACTAGGGGACAGAGGAGATCTTGAATAAATCCTGCCCCACGCTGCACTAAAATCTGTTTCTTTCGTTTGAATGGGGCATGTTAACCTGCCAAGTCAACAAGATCTTCTTCATGAGACAATAATCTATCCCGCTGTCCACTTGTACATGGAATGCATTCTGTTAGCACATAACACACCTCACAAATGACGTGCACTTGAGGACATCAAAATATTTCTCTTTTTAGGTGAGTCAGAGTTTGCCAAGTAATGCAAATAACTATGATTTCTGCGAAACAAATCGGACATGGTTACTTCACGGAGGTTTCTAAGAACTAATTAAATATGGACAGCAGTTGTCTTTTTATATTATTTTTCAGCTACACAGTCTAACATAGTCTAACATAGTCTAACATAGACTAACATAGCTAGTCTAACATAGACTAACAGTCTAACACATAGTCTTACGTAGACTAACATAGCTAGTCTAACATAGTCTAACACTTAGTCTAACATAGCTAGACTATATAGTTAGATCATAAAGCTAGACTATATAGCTAGACTATAGATTTATATAGCTAGACTATAGATTTATATAGCTAGGCTACTTAGCTATATAGCTATATAGCTAGGCTACTTAGCTAAATAGCTAGGATATTTCGTTAGGCTTATATAGCCTAGCTATAGCTATATAGCTAGGCTATATATAGCTATATAGTCTAGCTATGTAGCTATATAGCCTAGCTATATAGCCTAACGAAATATCCTAGCTATGTAGTTAAGTAGCCTAGCTATATAAATCTATAGTCTAGCTATATAGTCTAGCTTTAAAGTACATATGAAGGGATATGATACATATGAAATTTTATTACCTCAGTGGATAGACCTTGCTTAATGGGGAATAGCAGTGAAAAAATTTTGTCAAAATCTTTTATGGTTCTTGAGATATTAACGTTCAAAGTTCTGAACTGATGACGTCATGTATGCTTCCGAGAAATTTGCATTTTATTTAAATCTGCTGCCTGAAATGTGATATTTGTCACAGCGGGTTTGACCTGAATAGGAGATGTTTACAGGATGTGTTTCAACTGTGTAATGCTTCTGGGCACTTAACCCATACAAACATCCAATCTGGTCGTAAACAACACTTTGAGTCAGAGAGAAGCGAGATGGAAAACGGGTCAGGTCCCGAATGATTTTATCAGTAGTGTAATTAATAAAAAGAAGAATAAAAGGTGTTGAAACCCAGTCGTTGATGTTAAGTCTTTTCTTTGTTGTTTAACAGTTTACTCACCAAGTGTTGATATATTGTAATAGTTTGTTTTCCCAAGAATAAAACTATAAGTGAATGAGATGCTCAGTTAACTTTTTTTAGCACTCTCACTAAATATTCAAAAATTCACTCAACCGTTGCAGGTTCATCAAATATGCGAGTTCATGCCAACAGCTGTCATAAACAAAACAATAGGGGATTTAGCTACCCATTGTTTCTTCACAACGGTGTGTTTATTTCTTTCCTGGCTTTGCATAAGTTCTAAGACTCGCTATCCTTTTCTTAAAGCTTGTTTACAGAGCTTTCTAAAGTTTTGCTTCGCCTTGCTAGTATTATAGCATCTTACCCGAGATAAAAATAGAAACATCATGTCATATCAAAACAGATTCTAGCCGGATAACAATAGCTGTTTTGCATAATAAATGCATTTGACTAAGAACCAGAGAAAGCTTAATGATAAGGAATTCAGGATTACCTTTTAAAAAGACATGGAACCATTGTGTGAGCTAAGTGGTATTGAGTTAAGGGTAGGTTACATAATTTGGTTGGGGGGACAGGAACCCCCTAATAATTTCTGGCTAATAACAGGAACTTTGGAATAGGCATTTCAAATTTTATAACAAACTACTATAATTTCTATTGTGCCCCCACAATATTTTTTTGCTTGAACCGTCATCCATGCATTATCCTTAGTCTAGAAACCATAATAGGCTTACTGGTAAAGAATCCAGGGTAAGTAACCACATAGACATGAGACCATAGTAAGTTTTGTTGTATGAAGTCAAGAATAAGTTGTCTTCCAGTGTAGGCATCAATATAATAAGCTCTGTGGAATGGAATCTATGGAAGGCTATCTTCTAGACTAGAAATTACAGAGTAAGCTTTGTTGTAAGGAGTCGAGGGTAGGTTATCCTTTAGATAAGGAATAATAATATTTCTTGTGGTATGGAGTCAAGTGTAGTTTGTTACTCTGTACTCCTTAGGTACAGTACTTTTTTTACATAGTTTAAAAAACAACAATACATGTTAGAGCCCAAACTTACAGGCCTCTGACATGTAAAATTTGCATCAGTTATCTGAAATGGGTTAAACAAAAAATTCTTTAATCTTAATAAGCTTAAGCTTTTTATCTATGTTTTCAGTTCAGAACAAACAATTGAGGCTTTATCACATTGTAATTGATTCACAGGGTACATGGTCAAAAAAGGTACAGCAGCCTTCAAATGTACACAAGATCAAACTACCCTGCCTGCTGGGTAACTTTGCATGGAAGGGCTTCTTTGTACTGAATCTTACCTTAGAGTATTTACAGCTGCCTCTACCTTGCTCATTCCAGATTGGTCTGGTCTAAAGAATAACCTGTTCATGTTTGCAAGTTCCACCTTGTCATAGTCAAACAGTAACAACTGCAAGAAAAAGTGCAATTCTATTTACCAAAACCAAAAGATTTTTTTTTCAGTTCAAATTTTCTGCAGCCTCATGATTCCAAGTCTTCTGATCTCAAATAGTCTGCAGTGGAATGTTATCACAATCCAGAAAATGTAACATGGTCTCATAATTTGATAGGAGATATCTAAGAAACCTAAACTGACACATTTTATGGGAAAAATATTCATGACAAAAATAAAACTACTGTATTTTTATGCAATGATAGCTATAAACTTATACCTTTCCTATGCCACATCTTGTAAGCATTTCTGCAGTAACACTGCCAACACCTCCAATACCAACAATAGCAATTGTATAATCACGAATTCTCTGAAAAAAACAGTAATAAATTAAAATAGTTATTAAAACTTGCTGGGTAAAAAACTAATAATACACACAAAACTTTTAGGTACTATTTCCAAGTCAGATTCTGTGATAATTCAGTTATTCATTTGTTCCAACATCGGGGTAACACTCAAAATGCGAGAACTGTAGAATCTTTCTATAGTGAGTTTTTGAACTACTAATTTTTTAGGTTGATTAGCTACACTCAATGTTGCTAAAACTTCCACAAGCTCCGGGGCAATTTCTTTTGTTTTTCACAAATAAATCTTGGCTGAAAGAATGTCTTACACTTCTGTTAAACAGATGTTTTCCTTACAATATGGTATAAATTCTCAATTAAAGTACAGTAAGTGGCAGTTTTCATGGCAAATGAAGAATTTCACTACTTACCAGCTGTTATTGAAAATCATGATTTATTCAGAAAAACTTTTCAAAAATTAGTAAATACCTGAAAATTTTTAATGATGACATTGCATAGCTATCAAAAACAATGTCTGCTTAATTCTTAATGTACAATTTCTAGCTTAACTAGACTTGCAGGAATTGACCAAACAATTATTTTAAAGTACCACTTAGCATTCTTTCTTTTCTGTATAAACTATGTTTCTACCAATAGTTATGAAAATTTCACAAAGTAAATGTAATTTTGAGGCTTAGGAAGGTTAGATCCAGGATATATATGAGAAATAAATACACACAGTATAATTTTCCTTCCACACACTCATCCGAAAAAAAAAATTACACTGTGTGTATTTATTTCTCATATATATCCTGGATCTAACCTTCCTAAGCCTGAAAATTACATTTACTTTGTGTTCGAAAGCCCTGATGGGTTTACAGAGACTAGAGACACACTTGAATAAAGAAAAATATCGGGCCAATGGGAGACCCACGTGCGGCCAAAATACCCATTGCTGTTTGCTATGTTGCCAGCATGATGAATACCCGATGGTGTAATGGTCATCACGCCTGACTAGCATACAGGAGACACGGGTTCGAGTCCCAGCTCGGGCAATACACCGATTTTTTTTCGGATGAGTGTGTGGAAGGTAAATTACACTGTGTGTATTTATTTCTCATATATATCATGAAATTTTATGTTCTTAGAATGTAAGCAATGCTTGTTTACTTACTTCATAGTTATCAACAATTCCCATTCTCTTCAGTGCCATCAGTCGACTTATAAAAGTTCAAATAACAAGTTATTCAATAATAAATAACTCAAACATGTATAAAAATTTTGAATACTTCTTGTGTCTCGCTTCTTCAAACATTAATTTTAAAAATATCTACCTTAGAGTAACATTAATGAGCAAATGAACTATGCCACACTGGTTATAGTAGAAAAACAAATCTAAAGTTATTCTCATATGGGGGTGGGGCAGTGGAAGTGTGGCTATTAATTTTCGCTTTACCCCTGTTTTCTAAAAGGGCAATCTAAAAAAAATGTCTCGAAGCTACTTTGACCCTGAGTATATTCATACTGCTAACAGCAGATGCCATTAACCAAAAATTTGCTTTTTCACATTATCTACCAATGGTATCTTTTAGTTAACTTATGGTATATGCAGCATTCCTGACATTCTAATTTATGACAGAAAGACTGAAATTAATCGAATAGCAGCATTTTTTACAGACCAAAAAAAATTCTTTGGACAAAAAATTTTAGCTGACAGGAAATACAATTGTCTTCATGAAAGATTTTCACTTAGTTGGCCCAACTGGTAATTATGAAACTATACACAACTGCTTCTAATTGTTTTGTATTTGTATTTGAAACTTTTTAAAGTTGTTTCTTCCCAGAAATAAAAAAAAATACTTTGGTTTCATTTCTAACTAGAACATTTTGAGCTTACAGGAAAATAAGCAGATGACCAAAATGTTGAGACCAATTTTTAATGATCAAATTTTACCTCACAAAAAAGCTAACTCTTCTTGTAACTTGTTTTTAAAGCTAAAAGCATATATATATGTAAAAAAAATCGAAACCTAACACGCACTTAACATAATTTCTGTCTCATTTTCTAATATAGAAAACTAACATGTATAGCTCAAAAGTATATTCAATTGGCAGATGAACTTGTACAAAAATTTTCATACTCCTGTCTTCACGTTTGACACGTATTGTCAGAGTACATTCATTTTGAAAATACGGCAGAGTAGAAGATTCTTTTTTTTTATGCAGACATGTTTAAGACCCGATATTACGTACTCATTGAGCATGGTCTATTTCAAAATACACGGTTAAATAATCAAGGGATCAAATGGATATTTGTATCGATTATGCTTTCTCTATCAAACCATTTTATGTATTGTTTGTTTATTAAAACCCAAAATACATGTTGATTTTAAAACAATGCGAAACCAAATATTTCAAGAATAATCGTTTTTGGACGTGATCCTTCTTAGGCCTTAGAACGTTTTGTTTCGGTAAATTTTAGCGATAATCAAGCTATAGAATCGGAAGTTAAAATCTAAAAGTGATACGGTTTACATGCGGCCTAAAATTCATTCACGTGAGGTGGTAATGAAAGTCTTGCGATCACGATCAGGATAATACAAGCAGCGCAATGATAAAGCTGTCATGAATCGCGACTAAATTATCTATTCGAACATTTGATTCAGAAAGAAATAAGAAATGCTGTACACGCCAATCAGTGTTTGCCAAATAACTTTGTCTAAGCCTAAGTTGTATCTTCCGATAGCAATAACGTTAATCGTTCATATGAATAACTGTTTTATATCCTAAAAGCTTCGCAACGAACCTGTACGGATTGCTGTCTACAACTTCTGAACTCATTTCGTTTATTTTCTCTCGTCGTGGCCCTTTCTTTCTTCGTTCGGTTTCCAGAGCTTTTTCAAGCTCGACAATCCTACTCTTTAGTTTTTCAACTTCATCTGTCATTTCTGGGAATCTTTTCTCCTTAATTCCAAACAACGTTCTTCTTTGTAGTTCTCTTAATTCCTTAAACGACTAAGAGTGCACTTTTTTTCTGATTTGGAAAGCGATAAATTAGTATTTTTTGGCTTTCAGAAAAAAAAATCAGGTGTCTTTCATGGGAGCAACCGCGTTTGGCAGAGGAAATACTGCGGTCGCACAAGTGTTTCCGCTGGTTTTTAGAGAGTAAGGGAAAGCGGGCTCAGCAAATTCCTTAATCTGCCTGTGATTGGCCACTTGCTGAAATTCCCGCGAATTTTGTGATTTACATCAAAATTATTCAAGTTTCAGTCTAGTTCATTCAATCATTGTAGTCGAACAGTTTATCTGGGACCTACTAAAGAGTGTAGATTCGAAGAGTTCAGAATTTAATTTTATCCGTTATGCCAAGAACAAGGTCAAACAGTCAAGCTGTAATCGATTTTCCCTGTCGTAAAACTCGAACGGGTAGCCAGAAGAAAACCATCGATGATGAAAGACCAAAGGCAAAGTTTGCAGCAGCTTCTGTGTCGCCTCGTAAACGATCAACCTCGGCATGTAAGTAATTTCACCTCTCAAAAGTCATCATTAACGAGTTTTTCAACAACTTTTTTAACTTAGTTCCAGTTGTAGCTCTGAACGAAGGTTCTAAATAGGGCCGATTTTATATTTCCCTGTTTGATTTGAAGTTTCCCGCCAAAGTGCCGGCGCTTCCATTCGGCGTCGCGTCCCCTGGCTTGCTGTTTGCACGCTAATTGACAAAGATTAATTAAATCTTTGTTTCTGCTATTTCTTTCTTGATCAATCACAAATTTATGTTTCTACTTAATGTTAGCTGTTAAACATGATCGAGGTTTAAGTTACGAAGACATAGCTGGTTTACTACCGTTTGGGTGAAATGCCTGCTGTGTCTATTAAACATGTGCAGGCTACTGCTTTAAAGTCGTTTACTTTTAACTTTTTTCTTGTTTGCTGCTTTCGTCTTCATGTTTTCAGAATTTCATTGCTTTCCAAAATAATATGAAAACAACAACAAAAACGGCTCTTTCTTCTAAGACACTAGTTTCAGCCGCGATCGAAGTGTTAATGTAGTTTCAGGTATTGGAATCCATAATATGAGTTCTAATAAACGCCTCTTCTGTTTGCAGACCCAGAAAGGCGATTATCCAGTCCATTATCTCCAAAAAAGCGAAAAGACAATCAAGGGAAATCTCTTGATGTCAAAGATACAGAAAACTGCTCTCCCTGTGGTCTGAAGCTCGCTCAAAATAAAGGTATTTAAAAAGTTTGATTTGACTTGTATCTAAATAGTCTATTGTGAGAACAGACAGTTTAAGCTAACAAAAGCTGCTTAAACTTTAAAGCCTACCTTAGCTTTTTAAAATTAAGTAAAGATATTAATCATTTTATCTACAAATTCATCCCTCTACCCCCCCCCCCCAAAAAAAAGGAAAAATTAATGTGAAGACTCCATCAAAGTTCTAAAAATGGAAAATTAAAGTCTGCCCATATACTTTGAATAGAAGATTCCTACTGCCCCCCAATCTCCACTATTAGGTACACACTAAAGAATATCCCCATCAAAAAAATCTGGCTTTGCCAATGACAAAATTTATCATGATGTTGTGAACTCTACAAAATAATAATTGTCAAAGATGTGGTAAATGATGTAATTCCTTCTCGTAATTCTTGATGTAAGAAAATTGCTTCTTTTTTTACAGCATTGTGCTACAGCAAGGCCAAGCAAGCCCTTCATTCTTCCATTCCAGAAAGGCTATTATGTCGAGACAAAGAGATTGACAAAATAAGGGATTTCTTGGAAAAGCATCTGGTAGGCAAAAAGCCAGGTAGCCTGTACATCTCTGGGGCTCCTGGCACTGGCAAAACAGCATGTCTGAGATGTATCCTAAATGAAATGAAGGTAACTGAACTAGTACACAATAAGACTTTTCTGGCAAGCTAGTATACAAACTATAGCCCTCCCCCTGGGATGTAGAACACTCAATTCCTTCCCCCTCCCCTCATAGTGGGGGTGTTTGCTCACTTGTATTTGTTTATTTTTAATGATTTGTATTTGGTGTATGAATAAGCATGAAATAAACTTAACTTCTCCAGCCTGTTTAATGGGGCCACAATATGGATGAATAAACATGGGATATTAAAACAAAAATTATACCTGAATTCTCTGACTTATGTTTGTTTGCTTCAATTTACTGTAAGAATATCATGCAACAACAACCTGTGCTTTTTGTTATTTTGATCCCTTTGCAATGAGATAAAAAATTTTAAAGCATTAACATTTTTCTCATTTCTTCTTAAGGCTGAGACAAGAAAAAGTCAGGCAATCTTTGTTAATTGCATGTCTGTTGGAAGTTCCCAAGCTATTTTTCAAAAGATTGCATCAGAGCTTGCTGTGAGTGATAAAGTACCTGTGAAAGACTTGCCAAAACTGCTACAGCAGAAGTTTTCAACATCAGACCAAATGAAGTAAGTTTTTGTATTGTCTGAATTATTTTCAACTTCAACAAAGTGAAAGGCCTATGTAGTGCAAAAATGATGTGAAAAGCTTCTCTCCCAACTGTTATGAAGATATAAGGTAATTTAATGAGAGTTGACAACTTGATCAAAAATCACTTACTGTACATCATTTTTTTCTAGTGCAAAAACAACACAAGTGACTTTGTACGAATTGCTAAGTTCTCTCAAGAGTTATGAAGAGATAATAGGGATAATGTAGGGAGAGTTAACAACTCCATCAAAAGCCACAATTATCTGTGTTATTGCACAAGACCCTTGAAATTTTTGAGTATTCAAATACTCTAAAATCAAGTTAATTTCTTAATTTTGCAGCAAATGTTTTTAATCCAAAATTTTTCTTTATAAACTTGCAACAAGAACTTTTACTATTAGTAGTTGTGTACATGAATACATATATAAATTTCTTTTCTTTAAAAAGAATAAAAACCATGATTATTTTTTTAAAAATTCCTATAGCAATTTTAGCACTGTATAAAACATGGTTTATTTTACAAAAATTTTCTTTATGTTCCCAGGCTCCTAGTCCTTGATGAAATCGACCAGCTTGAATCAAAGAACCAAGAAATTCTCTATACCCTTTTTGAGTGGCCATCTTTGTCGAAGTCAAGGCTTGTTTTAATAGGTAATAAATTGTTATGTTCTTTTATATAATTTTATAATGATTACAGCTTAGTAGAATTGAATTTGATGGCAGCACAAAGAAAAGACTTCATTAAATTTTGTATAATATTTTTGTTTGTTTCAGGAATTGCAAATGCCTTAGACTTGACTGATAGAATATTACCAAGACTTCAGGCAAGACCAAAGTGTGAGTTATCCTAACATAAGTTATAAATTTGTACCAGTTTATCAATTTTGAGCTGTATTTCAGTAAATTGTGTGATTTGGTATAGGATTGTAAATTCTAGTTCCAGCTCTAAAACAGAGATACCAACACTCTCCTGCATTTTGTGGGAGAACTAAGCATTCTTGCTTGAGCTCCTGGTTTTTACAGAATTCCCTAGCATTTTAAAAAAAATTAGATAAACAAAAAGTGTACAACCGCAACAACAATATGCTATGCAGTTTGTTGTTCTGACTCATAAAGGACAATATGCATCATAAAGTAACATAAGAAGTGTTCTGATTTTTTACTATCATAATTAAATATTACACTACCTGCAGCCTCAGGCTTTTGTCAGATGAGGGTTGCATGGGTAGAGAATTAAGGATTGTCCAAGCAGTTGTATGTATAAACTGGCCACATAGGAGATATAATGCAAGGTAATGCGACTACAGGCCCGTCCAAAGCGGCCAGCTCCCAATAATTTCTTGTCATTCATAGTTTTATGTTATAACAATTTTGAACTTAACACTGACTTCGCCTCTATTCTATGCTCATGCCCCCCTCCTATCAATTTAGTTCCAACAGGCCTGGACCACTTTAGTAAGCAGTCAACACAGTTAAAGTTCTAGCCACAAAAAATCTCACACATTTATTTTTGAAGTTCAAAGGTTCTGCTGAAAGAAAGAATCAAAATTGAAGTTGTTCTGAGGGCAAGTGTAAAAGTTCTTATTTGAAAGCCATTAATTAATTTACATTTCCAAAATCTCTTATAGGCAAACCAAAGCTGCTACATTTTCCTCCCTACTCCAAAGACCAGATTGTAAAGATTCTAAGCGATAGATTATCCAAGGAGTCAGAGGAAGAAAGTGTTGTTGACACTGTTGCTGTTCGATTCTGTGCCATGAAAGTTGCTGCAGTTGCTGGAGACATGAGAAAGGCCTTGGATATTTGCAGGTCTCTATTATTATTGATCTAGTAACAAAAATTATAGACAAAAATTAGTTTCAACAAAAGTTTTTGTGAATTTTTATGTTCCAATCATCTTGTGAGGGTCAGGATAGAGTATACAGACTGTTGGGAAGCTTGGGTGTAGTGCAAAGAGGAGAGTAACTAGTAAATTATTTCAAATTTGATTATAGGAGACTCAGAAAAACCATAGTAATTAAAAGGATGGAAAGTCACTTAACAAGTCTGATTCACCACAGATAGATAATTGCTACAAAAGACCATCTAAAATTGTACCCTCTTGCACCTCCTCCCCCCTTTCCCTTTGTTGTTTTATTTAAGTAAGTAAAAAGTTAGGTTTGTACTTTTTTTTTGCAAGGTTTTCCTTCGTATGTAAAGTTGAAAAATAGGGTTTATTTTACTTTACATGTGAAGGACAATAATTTGCAAATCCCAGCATAATTTAAATAGGGACCTCAAAATTTTCTGTAAGAATTTTTATCTTTTTGTTTCTCTCTCCTAATGTTATTAACTTTTATGTTGCAGAAGAGCAGTTGAAATAGTTGAGTCTGATTCAAAGAAGCAGCAGATTTTGCAACCAGTCCAGCAAGGTAAAAAGACATTACTCAATAGTGGAACCAACTTTCTTAACCTTATGCTTTAAATTCAAATTAATTTTGAAGCTCTATCTCTTAACTCAAAGCAGATTAAATTGTTCCTAAACAATCCCATTTTATGCACATGCATGTAGATGTTTCACAGAAAATACAGGGTTTTTGTCAATAATTTTCATTGCCTTTTCTTGTATATGCAGGTGCATGTAAGTCACCCAAAAATGGAAGTGCCACTCCCAAACCCAAAAAAGTTGGTCTGTCACATATTTCAAGTGTAGTGGCAGAGGTATATGGATCGAGAATGGTAACAGCCTCCGGAAGTCAACAACCAACAATACCGTTACACCAAAAGCTGCTAATATGTACTCTGTTGTTGATGCTCAAAGAGCAAAAGGCGAAAGAAGTTGTACTTGGAAAGGTAATCTTTTTAAAAAATCTTTTTTCTTGATGATGCATTATTTTTTGTTTATTACACTTTCTAGATTTCAATGGAGTGGAGAGAACATGTTTAACTTGGTTTAGGTGTTTTTATTCGACTTACCTTGCAGTTTGTCTAACTTCCTGTTTTGAACTTTGAATAATACATGTCTGTGTTTATAAACTTACAGCTACATGAAACATACTGCCGTGTATGTGGTAAAAGACAAGTCAACAAAGCAAGTCAAGAAGACTTTATTGGGATGTGTAATCTCCTTGAAACACGAGGGTTGTTGGGCATGAAGAAAGCTAAAGAATCAAGATTCGCTAAGGTAGGGATCTTGGTTTTGTTTAAACTACAAGAGTGAAAATGTTTCAGATTGATTAATGAGGAATTGCAGTTAGCTATCTTTGACTTAACTGAAAATTTATACTCTTTTGGAATTAATAGCATTAGCAATGCTTTTAGGAGACCTGCTCAAGTATAAATAATAGATGGGATATGACCCAGCTGGATAGGTTAGGATCCCATCTTTTTCGAGGTGGGATAAGTGAATGATACCTAGCAGGTTCCTGGGTGGAATGGTAGTTTCTTGGATCTCCTCCAATCCCAGGTACGGTGGGATTCTGACCAATCCCAGGCACAATCCTGGTAATCAAAAGTTGGGATCCTGCCCAAACCCAGATGGGATCCTGACTAAAATTTTTTCATGGATCATTACCTCGTTCTCTATCTGGTAATAAAGAATAAATAAAACTGGTACTCTAATATTTTACAGGTTTCCCTGAAGATTGATGAGAAAGAAGTGGATTATGCTCTTCAAGATAAGATTTTAGTTTCTTCAATTTTGCAAGAAGGAATTCCAAAATCTTAATGTTGCAGAGTCCCATTAAGGAACTGAAGCATGGATTGCAAGGAACTAGCTCAGCTTCAAATTGAAGATGTACTGAGTACATTGGTTGTACAACATATAAATTATCCTAATGTTGCTAGTTTTAAAATATTTATTAAAGAATAAAGCCAAAAATGGGAACTCTGTTTATATAAGAACCTAATTCTATTTTTAAACTTGTAACTTACTAGGAGATTTTTAACATCCAGCATTTGATTTTGGTTTACTATTAAAGTGTAACATACTGTAAATACTGGCGCTTACATGGTGTACTAAACAACTTTGACATTGAAGTCAACATTTTTTGCTGTGCTTTGATTTTTTTCCCTCACTGTTCTAATTAAGCTGCATTAAAAAGACTGAAATTGTAATACCTTTTATGGTCAGCTTTGCTTTACAAATAATTTTGTTGCTATCTGTCTTTCATCAGGAAGCAAAATTTGGTATTTTCTGTTGATCATGAGAATTAAGTCCTGCTTTTATTACTTGCAACCTTTTTTTTATAAAAGTGTATTGTCAATTATAACACAATATAATTTATACTATAGACTCTCAATTCTTAAAGACTTAATTTTGTTGAGATATTTCTTCATTAGCAAAATTTTTTGATACCATCAGCTTAAATATTTTTAGTTGTTCAAAATAATTTATTTTTATCTATCATTATTCATCATTTAAATGGAATAAATCAATCTGTATAAGATCTTGGTTTCTTTTATGTGTTCATAGGAAG